>CM051264.1:69226686-69414186 GCA_027921565.1 Artemia sinica
TTTTGTCTCTCTCTCTCCCTGCCTGTGTGTCTCACTGTTTGTGCGGCTGTGTGTCTGACTTTGTGTGGTTGTGTGTATGTGTACGTGTGTGCTTTCCCTCTGTGTGTTTTTGTCTTTCTCTCCATGCTTATCTGTCTCAATTCGCATGTGCCTGTGTGTCTGACTTCGTGCGGTTGTGTGTGTGCGTGTGTTTTCCCTGTGTTTATTTTGGTCTCTCTCTCCGTGTTTTAGCTGTGAAAACGCACGCCAAAGGGTGTCATATGCTAGCCATTGAATGCCACTGGCTGGGAAGTGCCATGGATCATTGCAATCTAACAGCACGTTCCATTCTATTGGATGGAAATGCCCTTTCGAATCCTAATGCGGACGCAAAATCTTTGGAATATAAATGTTCCCTGAGAAAAAGAGTCTTGAAAGAAAATGAAATCTAAAAAAAAGCCTTGAAAGAAAAAAAACAACTTGAAAGAAAACGAAATCTCCCAAAGTATTATGTAACAGCCGACGGGTGTGTGTCCACCTCAATTACAAGTGGGATCCCCCACGGGCCCTGAAGAAACAAGTCATGTTGGTGTGCGTCATCTTTACCGCTGGTAAACACTCCCCATCACGTAAGAACTGAAGATGTGATGAAGAAAAATGTCTTGAAGAAAATGTTTTAAAAAAAAGTTTTGAAATGTCTTGAAAAACGTCTTGAAGAAAAATGTCTTTAAAAATGTCTTGAAAACTCTTGAAAGGTTTGAACAATGCTCGAAGAAAAATGTCTTTAAAAATGTTTTTAAATATTTCGAAACGTCTTGGAAAATAATCTTGAAAAAAAATGTCTTAATAAAACTCCCCTGCTTTACTAGTAAAAAAAAAAGGTAAAGGATGCGGCATTAAACCCTTAAGGTCCAAACGGCGGTGCTGATCTCCGTTTCGTGGCCCTTCAGCCAGGAAGTGCAATGGGGGGCTGGTGCTTTACTAGTGGACTCTAATGAGTCCTAATACGAAACAAGAAAAAAAGCATGATGTAACAATTAGACCCCATTACATAACAATCAAAGTAAACTCTACCTATGAGATAACAACCACTTGTATCTCACAGAGAACATTCCCTATGACGTAACATGTACTTGCTGGCTGTCATGGAATCCAGGGACAGGAATACTTTTAAAAGCAGAGGGGTATCACTGCTAATACTTTCTAATGGCGCATCAACTATTACGTAGGAACATTGGTGGCATTTTGCGTAGGTGGGATGGGGGAGTGCCCCTTTAGCCCCAAAAAAAGATACCTTAAAAGAGACTTTTTAAGTTCAAGTTACACATGCTGTGTAAAGTTCATTTCCGACAAGAAAACGCTATAGTTTTCAATACTTCATACAAATCAGCAGTGTGTATGAGTCATGTCCGAGCCAATCGACTATGTAAAAGTATCACTTCCGAGCAGAATATTCTATGTCTGGTTCTTAACCTACCTGACATCTGCACTGAAGCCACCTGCCTCCGCACCCATACGTATATCAACCATGTTTATGTTTAACAAGTTATTTGGGAATCTAAATTTGTTTAGTGATGTAAGATTATCCTCTTAAACTAAGATTTCAAGTTTGAACTTGTTCAGAAAATAAACCTTTATTTCACTACATAGAAAGGTTGTACGAAAGCCGTGCCCTCTCTGTCACCTTTTGTATACTAGAGTAGACTTTCAAATTTCTTTTATTTTTAATTAATTATAATGCATATCACTGGAACATTGCCAGTTTGTGTTTATGTAATCGGGAAAATTGCGATTGGTAGAAAAGATAATTTTTAGTCATTGGAAAAGTCTTGCGAGCTTCATGGCTACCCCTGAATTAATAAATTTATTCCACATTGGAATTTTTTTATTTATAGTTGCTTCCCCTCTCAATCACCTGAAATCGTATTCTATAATCTCTCTTTCAAAAATTTCCCTCAAACCATTTTATCATTTAATATGAAATTTTTATTTGTTTTGAGTTTTTTTTACTTTCATATATACTTGATACTGCATTTGACAAATTGCTATTACCAATTCAAAAAAGAGAAATTAACACGACCTTTTTGAATGGAAAGAAGAATAATTAAATAAGAAAAAAGATAGATTTAACTTTTTTGAAACGAAAGTAATTTCACTTCTAATCTGATTTAATTGTAGAAATTGGATTATTATTAAATTGCCACTTTCAAGTTTTTAGTTTTTCCAGTTTAGATTCATTAATTTTACCCTTTTTCAGGTAATCCGACCGTCCAGACAAATTTTATGTGTTTTCAAACGGGGATGGATTCATCTGACAAATATTGCTCAAGGGAAGAGGTTATAAAAGGGGATCTCTCAAGCCCTCAACCCCCACATTGCATGCTTAATCTAAACATATTCCTCCAAATGAAGAATGTTTAAGGAATAAATATCCCCTCCATCAATATCTGAAAGACTCCTCACGGAAAGTTGAAAATATTGGCCATAAATAAACCATTTTAGGCTCTAGACTCACAAGACTCCTCTCTAAATAAACTAGAATCATCTCTAAATGAAGTTGCTTATATGTGTATGAAGCTCTTCCAGCAAAAGAATCAAATACGGTTTTAACGATTACTTCAAATTGACAAATTCTAACATGCATAATCTAATCATTTCACTTGTAACCTAATTTAGTTATTATATAAAATCAATGGAAACTTATGATCAACTTTCACTTTCAAAGTTTCCGAGCTCATATTTACCAGGAGGTAAATTCGAGGTATTTGACCTCAAACAACTTTTTCTAGACTACATCCGTTCTGTCCGTAGCTTCTGTATAGAAACAAGGCTGTCAGGGACTTAGAAGAGAAAATGAACTTATTGAAGAATAATAACAAAGAGCCCTGACTATGATTCTTGCATATTTCATGACCTCAATACCTAAAATGGGAACAAACTAGGGTTAAATGAACGGGGTTTTACGTGTCAAAGTAAAATAAGGTGATGTTTCCTTTAGCCATTTTTATTTATTAGCTATTACCCTTGGGGAAACATAGTTATTTGATTACAAAATGCCGCATAACCTCTCCAACTTATGGTATTGATGACCAGCCTCTTGATTTTTACTCTCCTTATCAGGGAATTCACATCCTTGCCGTTTATTTAGTCACTGCTCAGTGCCATTTATTTAGTCACTGCTTGTTGATTAACACTATAGTAAAAAAAGGGAGCACCGGAGTACGATCAGCATAAAATGTACTATATTGTAAAAACTGAAAAAAGTAGCACTTCTGTGATAAAAAAAAAGACCAAAAAAAATATTTAAAATCAGCTAGTCAGTGTCGACGGTCTAGATATGAGTTTCCTTTTCTTACTTTTTCTTTATAGTATTGACATTGTTGCACACATTTTTTGGTCAAATCTGAGTACTTTTGTTCTTGTTTTGTGGTCAGAAGAAACCTCTGCTCTTGGGATCGTTGCCTCTGAAAACAAACACAATTCTCTGAGCCCATTTCCCTGAAAGGTATATAATTTATAAAATGAGCGTAAAATACATTGTATTTTACGCAACGTGTAAAAAATATAACAGCATCGTAGTGAACTTTATTTCTGTGAGTTCTGAGTTCTTTATTTAATGATAAAAAATCATTAGCAAAAAACTACTTCAACAAAATCTCCCCCATAAGACTCCATGGCCGGGAAAGAACAGGGGAGAAAAAATATCAATACAAAAAAAATATAAACAAAATCCAAAACAATCCAGTCACCCACCTTAAAAATCCCCAAACTGACAAGCTAGGCAGGGGGTAGCGCATGATTTCACCAACTCAAATAAATATGCAACTCAATCCGGAAACATCAACTCCAAGGGAAACCGGAAAAAAAACTTAATTAAAGGCTAGGAATTCTCTAACATAATTTTTGAACATTCCAAACGAGTGTCAGCTTTGGGCAGACACAGGGAGCGTGTTCCGAATCCTATTTCAAGTTGTCAGAGGGTTGAACTCACACCTCACTGATGGAGTATGAAGAATCTGTAAATTACTGGAAGCGCGGAAATTATTAGTCTCTTGATCAGAAACAAAAGATATATTATTACATAGAGCAGCAGGATGATGTCTGTGCAACTGTAAAAGAATGAACGAAGAACAAGAAAGAAAATAGAGAGATTTCAAATCAAGCATGGGTTTAAGTGGAGATTGGTTATTTTCCTTAATAAGAGTCCTTGCTTTATCATAAAGTTTTGAAAGTGGCATCAGAAACGAGGGAAAAGTTGACATCCAAATAACAGAACAAAATGAAACATTATACTGAACTAGGCTGTAGAACAAGATTCTAAGAATCGACCCTGGAAATATGTGTTGAGCTTTCTAAGGATTCCAAAACTCCTGAAGACATTCATTTTAATCTGGTCAATATGATGCTTAAAGGAAAGATTTACGTCAAGCAAGATGCCTAGGAATAGAACGTAACGATTCTTAGATCTACTTAGAGAACCTCTTGATACGTGTATTTCATTTAAGTCAGGGCAAGCCTTTGAGACTTTGGAGAAAATGAGAAAACATGACTTCCCGACCTTTAAGGTAAGATAATTTACATCAACCATTGGATAACTCTTTCAAAAAGGGCTTTCATCTTTGAACGAGGATCAAACTCAGTTCTACCAGCTGCGCCAAGAGCACTGTCATCATAAAAAAAAATATGAGTGCATTTGGTACGGACGAGCTCCTATCACAATTAGTGACGGATGCTGGTTGACAAAGACGACAGAAAATGGTAGGTTTTAAATTTTGAACCGCATTAATAAGGTCATTGACGTAGATTATAAAGAGTATCGGCCCAATCTCAGATCCTTGTGGAACGCCAAAATCTATTCCAGAAGGGTTAGAAAAGTGCGGATCAACCGAGATGACTCGACCAGATAAATATGATAGAAACCAAGAATAAGCATTCCCTCCTATACCAATATGGGACAGTTTCCAAAGATTAATCTTGTCAGTTAATGAGTCAAATGCTTTTCGTACATGGAGAAAAAGAGCAGCAGGTATCTGAACAGAGTCTAAAACTGAATGTAAATAATTCAAGAGAGTTGCGCATGCATGGCCAGTTGAGTGTTTCGCCCTAAAACCAAACTGAAAATCATGAAAAAGTGTTTAGAATTAAGAAAATCAAGAAGTCGAGAAAGCATAGCTTTTTCAAAAATTTACTAAACACTGATGAAAGAGATATGGGACGATAATTTGCAGGATCATTCCTTGATCCACCTTTAAAAAGAATAATAACGCGAGCAGGCTTTAAAGCACTTGAGATTACACCACTTTCAAAGGAAAGATTGATAAGTCTCGTGAGGGCAGAAACGATGACAGGAAGAATGAACTTGACAACCTTAGTCGGAATATGGTCTGTGCAAGAAGAGGAAGAATCCTTCAAACCATTGACAATTCTGGCGATTTCAGCTTCAGAGGCAGGTTCCAATGCCATTGATTAAGGACAAGGTGGTCCAAGGTAAGATCTAAAGTCAGGTAGAGAAGAAGAAGGACTTACAGAAAAGGCTGTAGTTTAGCCGATATTAGCAAAATAGGAAGAAAACGCATCTTGAACTTTTGGCTTGCTCTCTAAATTTTCGCCTTCCATCAAAATACTGGAAGGGGCAGCAAGAGGCAGAGAAGATGGCCTGATAACAGAATTTATTACTTGCCATGTCTTCCTAATGTCTTTACCACACGCAGAGAATTTTCGGTAATAAAATAACGATTTAGCCTGTCGTCAGAGCGACTTGTAAACTCTTCTATAAGCTTTGAAAAGTTAAAGTCGAATATCACGAGAAGATGACTTAGAAGACCTGTAAGCCTTCCAAAGATTACTTTTCTTCCTCCAACTTTTAAGGAGGAGTCCCGGAGTCATCCAAGGATTCAAAGGGGTTGTTCTTTTCGACACCGGATTCAACTGGGGCGCATCACATGCATTCAAGGTAACTTTTTTCAAAGAATCATAAAACGAATTAAACAAAGAATCTATATCAGATTCATTTTCAGAAATACTCCACAAATAACCCACCAACCGTGACCTAAGAAGATGCAAACCCTAATCATTAAATTTTAAAGAGGAAAAACCAGTTCCTTGGCTCCTCCTAGGCAACGAATCGGAAAAATCATACGTGGAAAAGACAGGAAAATGGTCTGAGATATTACTAGTCAATGCAGAATTTTGCACCAGGGTCATTGATGAAAAAATAGTATCAAGCAAAGAAGCAGTAGTGTTAGTAATGCGAGTTGGAATGCATGCAGAAGGTAATGTTCCACAAGCAAGCATGGTTGAAAGAAAATCCAAGGACGAGGATGACCTCCAGTCGCACAAATTAAGGTTGAAGTCACCCATAACGACAAGTTCACATGAATGAAGTTGGATTGTTTCCAAAACCTCACCAAGAATCTGAAGGAAAGAGGGAACAGACCCACTTGGAGACCGGTACATATTACCAACAATCAAAATTTTTAGCTTGGGTTTTAATTTCAATAGATATGATTCAAAAATTCCTTCTTCATTTCTTGAGAGGTCACATCTAACAGAGTACGGAAGACATTCCGAAACATAAACAGCAAGGCCACCTCTAGCCATCCTACTTCGATTTCATTATTGTATCAGAGCTCAAGGTGAAAACATCTATCTAGATTGGATTTATTAATTTTGAAGTCCGGTATGTTCTTGAATTAATTCAGTGACCGGAGATAATTAAGAGATCATTTAAAGGATTAAGTTTGGAATAAATAAATATCAGTGGAATTTCGGTAAAATTGACCTAGATTCTTGATATTCCGTGAGGACATAAACCGAATTGAACTTTGAGTCTAATTGGATTGCGCAACAAGTGAAATTGAGTGCAGTAAGAGATTAAGAAATATTATTGATTTTGAGCATTCAAAGAGTGTAGACGTAAAGTGATTTAATAAGAAATTAACGTAACCCTAATTCGTAAGCAGGAGTGGGGCAGTTCCTCCCGTCATTCAGAATCAATACTTTCCCTTTTAATAATGCCTAAATATTATTGTCCTGAATGTAGAAACCCAGCAACCAGTGGGACAGTTCAGTGCACTAAATGCAGCCAAAGGTGACATCCCAAATGTGCAAAGATTACTCTTGGTTTAAGAGAAAAAGTTACAGAAATGGCTTTGCTTAAACTGTGATTTTCCCGCTTCCCCTTTGATTACAAGTGAAGAAAAACTTTCTGGCAAAGTTACGCCAAAAGCAAGCCCTAGATCTGTTGCGAAAAAAACGCCTAAAGTCACTCCCAGGTCCTCAAATCTTTAAGCAAAGACAATAACTAGGCCCAGCATTAAGCAGAAAACTCCCTGTGTCGATTGTGCAGAACATATACGAGAAATTTCAGCGTTAAGAAATAAATGCTCTACCCTTGAGAATGAACTTTCAGCCCGTGATTATGTTATCGATAAGCTTGACAGTGAAGTAAGGTCTGCTTTTGAGAAGCTTTCGATTGGTATGCAAGAATGCCGTAAGCTAGACATTTTAGTCAACGAAAAAAAACAACAACAATCGATTCTCTGAAGATGCAGTTAAGTCAGTTTCAAAACCGGTTTTCCCTCGATCAAATCCCAAGCGGCCATGAACTTGGTACCCAGCCAGACGCCCAAAATAACCAACGCAAAATGAATGCTGTAAGTGTGACGTCAGTTAAATCGGATACGCCCTTACCAAGTGCGATGAATAATAATACTGAAATAGCCGCAAGAGATGAGAATAATGTAATTCCGATTGACAAGTTACAGGAAGAGGACTTGCATATCATTTTCGAGAAAATAATCAGGCCACCATTTAAAAGAGAGTGCTGGTTCTTTCGGAATGGTTTTTTTGCAAGAGGGGAGCTAGTTGCAAATTTGCTCATGAAATTAAGGTGTCTCCGGTAAACAAAAATACAGTTCGACCTCGCCCTGAACAGCCCAAGTCAAAAGTGGTGTGTAAATTTTTCGAAAAAGGAGCATGTAAATTTGGTGTTTCCTGCCGGTTCCTATATCTATGTTATAATTTCCTTGTTAAGTCATGTAGTAGTATTGAATGTGTCCTTGATCATATAAAAATATGCCCTCGTTTTAGATGCTTAGATGAAAATTGTAGACTAGCGCATTTTAACCGTACTGACCCAAGCTCATCAAAAAACGCCCACCTTCAACAGCAGAAAATCCAAAACAAACCCTCTTGGGGTGTAGAAAAGAGTGGACACTCTTGAGTTCAAACACAGGCCTACCTTCCTGGGGAATCCAGCAACCATTTTCAGTACACCACCTCTCCGATGACACATCTCAGGAGCCTCTTAGACACCTCCCTCCTCCTCCCCTGCATATCCATTTTCATCAACAGCCAATCAACAACCAGCCCCGTCCCTATTCTATTCCCTCCTCTTTACCCCCTTTCCCTGCAGAAGGAAAAAATTTTGGTGACTTCAGTTTAAATAATCCTGCAGTCGCAATAGGGGGCAAGAAATTCCAAAATAAACCTTTTTCCCGGGAGTTTCACGACAAACGTTACGTATTTCCTTCTTTGCTTTACAACAACGCCGAAAGTTTAAATCTAGAGAAATTTACTGAACTTCAGACCACGGCTCAAATGCTTGGCTCTTACGTTATCTGTGTTTCCGAGGTCCACCGGCAAGATCTTAATTTATTGAGGGTTCCTAACTTTTATTCTTTTATTAAGCTTCGGCCTGACGACCATCCTCTTGGGAAAAGAAGAGGAGGAATTATGACACTCGTGCACGAAGATTTTAAACCTCAGCTTTTACATATACCTTTTCTTGAAGATAATTATGAAGTTATTTGGGTCAAAGCCCAACCTAAGCGACTCCCTAGGCCACTCTCTGCCGTAGCAGTTTCCGTTTTCTATTATTCATCTAGTCACCCAGCTGCAGCAAGAAAAGTTTTTTGATAGAAGCTGCGGGAATCGACATATTACGTCCAGAGAACACACCCATATTTTGGAATAGTGATGCTAGGAGATGCTAACGAACACGATAGCAAATGGCTGGCCTGGTCACTTAACCTTAAAACTCTAGTCGATTTCGCAACAACTAAGGGGATTACTTCTCTGGATATAATCCTGACAAATCTTTCGGAATATTACCAGAATCCAAGTAAACTAGCACCACTTGGCGGAAGTTATCATTATATGTTACAGTGGAACCCCTTGGAAAAAGTAAAAATTAAATAATCAGTAACCGAAGTTACTTCAAGGCTGATCACTGACCATGGTCTGCCGCAATTCGGTGACTGGATAACGGGAGAAAACTGGGTCGCGGTCTCTTCAGCTAAAGACTTGGATTCCCAAGTAGAAGAATTCCATAATAAGGTAAAATCAAAATTTCTCGAGTGCTTTCCCGAACGTAAGACTAAATTCTGTTCTAGTGATAAACCATACAGAAATTCAAAAATAAAGCAACTGATAAAACATAAATTGCACCTAATACGAAAAGGTCAAGAGAACTAAGTAAAACAGTTGGCAAACCAAGTAAAATGGAAAATCAAAAGGGCACAAGCAAATTACTATGAAAATAAAGTTGACCATCTCTTGGAGTCCAAGCCATCGCAGTTTTTCAGTAAAGTAAAAAGTCTGACTGGCGAAAGTTCTCAACCAGTTGACTTCATGAAGGAGGATCCTCAAGAGAAAACTGCGAATGATTTAAATACCCATTTTGCTTCAATTGTGCAGTCTTACCCCCCTCTTCCACCCGAGGATCCTCCAGTAAATTTAACTATACCTTCAGATGATAATTTGAATGCTGATATTTCATCGGCAATTATAATCCGTCAACTCTCTTCGTTAAAAAGAACTTACGTTGCCCCTTTTGACATTCTATTTGCTCTCATTAAAGCATTTGCTAGGGAATTATCATTTCCCCTTCAGATAATTTTCAATAATAAAACAAAAACAGGATATTTTCCAAAGAAATGAAAGAAAGGGTTTATTACCCCCATTCCAAAGAAAGGAGCAGCTAATGATTTCTCTGGTGTCCGGCCGATCACAGTTACGTCAGTTTTTAGCAGAATATACGAAAGCTTTGTTGCCGCATGGCTGAAAAAATATCTTTTGAAAGTACCTGATCAAAAGCAATTTGGTAACATCCCTAAGTGTTCGACAGTTCATTAGCACGTTAATTTAATTGATTTTATTTTAAAACAAATGGATGAACCTGGAAAATTGATAAATTTAATTGCAATTGATTTCAGAAAAGCATTTGACCTTGTTGATCACAAAATCCTTTAGAAAAAATGGCTGAAAAAAATATACCAAGCTTTATCATTAAAATCATCAAGAGCTTCTTTAAAAATAGAGAGTAAACTGCGAAGTATAAAGACCAATTTTCCACTTCTCTGCCAGTTTTTTGTGGAATTCCACAAGGAACTGTGATCGGGCCGCTGGGCTTCCTCCTCATGATAAATGAAATTGCTGCCGAGCTGGAGGACATATGGAAATACGTTGACGACTTATCCTTAATGGAAATCGTATCTAAGGATACGAAGAGTAATGTTGCTGGTTTCATTGACCAGGTTACCTCAGAGGCGGCTGAACTAAACATGGTCGTGAATAAAGACAAATGCTCGATCACGACATTTTCTTTTCTTCAGAATACTCAACCGTCTTTCGAACCTCTTACCACATCCGAGCTAATAAGCCATAAAATAACTTTACTTGGTGTGGTGATTTCTTTTGACGTCTCATGGCGGGAGAATACAAAGACAATGGTAAAAAAAAGCTAACGGCGCAATCCAAATGTTAAAAACACTGAAAAAATTTCGAGTTCCTAAGGCCAAGCTGAAACTAATATTATACACTTTCATCCCCCCTTAGTTGAATATGCTTGTCCGGTTTGGCACTTTGCCCTTACCCAGGATGAAACTGATAAAATAGAACGAGTTCAGAAGAGATCACTGCAAATCATTTATGGCGGTTTCCCTCTACCTTACTCGTTTTACCTCAAAGACTTTAAACTTGAATCCGTTTCTTCCCGCCGAGAAAAATTATGCCAAAGATATGGCTCCTCCCTCCTTCAACATCCCATCTACCAATCATTCCTTCTCCCACCTTTTGTCCTCTAAGATCTCGTCCTCCCAGGAAAGTGGCTGAGAAGATTCCGAAACTAACCCCAGTCCACCGTAACACCATGCGCTACAGTAAAAGCTGTGTGCAAAGCTTTGTGAAATATTACAATAACCTCTAGTGTTTTTATTGTTTAGTTTATTTTATCCTGACGAAGTTTTATCAGACAATTTTATTCTCTATCTCAAGTGTTTTTATACTTTAGTTTATTTATCCTGACGAAGTTTTATCAGACAACTTTATTTTGCTAATTCTGACTAAGAGACATCATATTTGGGCTTTGCCCACGAGAGCTATGTCTTGTTTTTGAATTAAATGAATTTGAATTTAAATATTCATCTTGTACCCAGGGAGACGCGATAGAGATTTATTTTTATCAAGGAAAGTCTCACAAAGACCAATAAAATCAGGGTGGCCACTACGCATTATTTTTTTCAACTCATCAAACGAAGAACAAAGACCCTGTTTTTACAGGGTCATTTTTACAGGCCTAGGAGCCTTTGAGGGATTAGAAGAATGTATTCTTTGTGTGATTAATTAATTACAAATAAATCTTATTTTATCCTATCTATACATTAAGCTGAAGCACAGAAAAACTACAACCTCGTTTGGATACTCCATCTAAATCCGATACATACTTACTACTAACTAAAAAATAGAGATTTGGTGATGATTTATTAGACTGACCTACTGAATTATTAATCAAACTAAGAACATCTATTGGGTTATTTTCAAACTGAAGTAGTCACTCACCCAAGGAGGAGACGCCACCCGAACTGGAGTCAGACAAATTCAAAGTCCTTAAAAACTATGATCCATCGCCCGCCACTCACCACCCAGCTTGGTGTCTCCATAACAATGACATGTGGACATTAACTAGGGAAAAAGAACGATGAACTCATTTTTTGAGACTTGAAAATTATAGTAACACATGTTCAAAAGCATCCTTCAAATATAAACGATTTGCTGCACAAGGGAAAAAAGACCTTAACAGGAAAACTTCTGATAGCAATTGGACATCCAAATCCCTGTACAAATACGTTGCTACCTGATATATAGAGATTTCTAAATATCATATGCATGAAATAGTCAACAACCTTTCATTTCCTATGGAAGTGTGCGCGGACGACTGTAAAAAAAGTAATTCTGGTTTCGATTTATAAAATACCGAAAATCGGGTCTCAGTAATATAAAAAAAAAGTGATCGAGGATTTTCCACCCTCGAGTTCCAGTTTCTGTGTATGATTTGGCGAGTGGAACCTTGCTTGGATTCCGCGAACGACCCGAGCAAAACAAAGAAAAGCAGCAATTTTTAATCCAGAGGAGAAATAGGCTTGAATAACATGCCTTTGGTAAACAAATAAACTTTCAATTGGGATAAGTCATTTTATTAGACAGTGTAAAACAGGTACAAAAGTTTCAGGACATTTCGTCCACATATATCAGTGATCATCATCAGTAGATAAACTAAAGTAGTAAAATTAGAACAAACCTTATTTATACAGAATAAAACAATTATTCAGCTTGTTAGACATAATCCAAAAATACTTTATTGACAGTATCAAAGCCCGGCTTTGACGGGAACAGGTGGCAACGCTGGTGAAGCTAAAACTTTTTTGATTCTTTTTTTATTGCCTTTCTTCTAGTTCACTGCTGAGGGATATAATTCATATTACCTAGATATTCTATTAGGTTTTATTTTAACTATTGCCTTCCCAAAAAATATCTTTATTTTGTATAGCTTATGTATTTCAGTTTTTGTGTATTTTAGTTCTTGTGTATTTGTGTGTTTTAGTTTAGTTGTGAATACAGTCATTAATCTTACAACTGAACATTACTGATTTAAATTTTCAGGAATCCAATAATTTCTTGCAAGTATATCCCTCAATTGGATCTGTCTTCATGGAAGGAGTAGCTCTTTTGTTCTGTGTCAAAGTTTTCCTCAAGACATATGACCGCAGTTCAAATATTTCATCTATAGTTCAACAAGGATTAAAGTCTTACAAAAAGGATTTTAGTCTAAACGTCAAAGAGAATAAAAAGGAATGAGGGACTAACAGTTTTATAATTATTTGAAAATATTTTTTCATGTTAACAGTGAATTACAGAGATTAATGAATAAAAATTAGAGAATATGATCATACAGATGTGTTTCCTTTCTCTTGTGATCTGTAATAGGGTGAAGATGTAAAGGGTCTTGACAAGTAGGTCATCTATCTGGTTAAGAACTTTGAAAGACAATTAGTATTATTAATTAGTTACCACAATAAAGTGCAGTGATTAATTATTTTATGAATAACTTAATCTGTATGAGGATAATATTAATAAAAAGAAAACATAGAGAAGAATTTTTTTCCTTAGACAACGCTTGTGTGAGGCGACATCTTTCATGATATTGAAGCAATTAAATTTATTATGTGAGTGCGTTTTCCAGAGGAAATGTTCAAATTTTGATTTAAAGCCACTTAAAACAATACTAGAGAGCATCTTAGGAACTGGAATTCGTAAGTAAGTAGGTAAGTTTATTTATAACTTGTAATGAAATAAAATAAATGTGGAGTAAAAAACAAAATAATATAATCCACAAGGAAATAAGAAGGAAAACACAATATAAATAACGTAACACAATCCACTGAATCACTGATCTGGAAAGAAAAAAATTGAAGGGATCACTGGCACATATCTTCCTAGGAGTATTAGTCGTCAGATCCTTAACGATGTTGTCAAGCAGCACTAGAAGGTAGATAAGTCCAAATGAGAAACCATCTTGTGATTTCTCTACCATCTATGTAAATATAGCAAGAAGTTATAATATTCAAAATAGCCTCTCCTTAGCTAAAGATGGTCTTTATTCCGCATTAGATGCTGAAAACCGGAAAAAAAAAATAATAGTAGGAGAACAAAAAAACTATGGCAAAGTTTACATAAGCCTTGTCGGCTGTAATCTGTTAGGAGAGATTCTACCATTTGAGATGCGAATATAGTATCGAACGGTCTTAGCTGTTTTTTTTTTATCTTTAGGACCGACTACACCCCTGCGCGCAATTACTGCCTCTGAAACTCGGTTTTCTGATAATTTTAAATCAATATGTTAACTCAGAATGTTCCTTCGTTTACTCTTTGGCCTTAAATTGTCGTTTTTGCCACGAAATGGCACAGAACACCACTTTACTGTGTCAAATCTGTTTTGCTACCTGAAAAGAGCACCAGAAATTTCCATTTTCGTTCAGCAAGTCTGTTTTCAAACAGTTCGTGGTAACGAACTGTAATAAGGAGCGACCTGGCTCAATAGTAACCGAAACTCTAAAAAAAGGAATTTTGATACCAATAGATACATCAAATGAATTAAATTTTTATGCTGATTTCAATATATAAGTTTCATCAAGTTTAGTCTTATCCATCAAAAGTTACGCGCCTGAAAAAACTTGCCTTATTTTCGAAAAAATGGGGAAACACCCAATAACCGTCATAGAACCTTAAAGAAAAATCACGCCATCAGATTCAGCGTATCAGAGAACCCTAATGTAGAGATTTTAAGCTCCTATCTGCAAAAAAAGTGGAATTTTGTATTTTTTGCCAGAAAAAACATCACGGATGCGTGTTTATTGTTGTTTTTTTTTTCATTTTTGTTGTTTTTTGTTCTCTAGGGGTGATCGTATCGACCCAGCGATCCCATAACATCAGAGGAAGGCTTATTCGAAGGGAAATTAAAAGTTCTAGTGTCCTCTTTAAGTGACCAAAAAATGGAGAGCAACTAGGCCCCCTCCCATTTTTTTTTTTCCAAAAGTCACCCGATCAAAATGGCTATTTGAGATAGCCATTTTGTTCAGCATGGTCGAATAATGTAATAACGATGTCTTTGAGGATGACTTAGTCCCTCACAATCCCCAGGGGAAGGGCTGCAAGTTATGAACTTTGCCCAATGTTTACATATAGTATTGGTTATTGGGAAGTATACAGACGTTTTCAGGGGGAATTTTCTCTGGTAGTGGAGGGGGATGGATTGGGGGTTACGTGAGATGATCTTTCCATGGAGGAAGTTTTTATGGGGGAAAGGACATTGCTCTGAAGGGAAGGCCGGAACTCACATCATTATTTAAAAAATGATCAGAAATTAAATAATAAAAAAAAGTTTTCAACTGAAAACTGTTTCAACACTAAAAACTTAAAAATAACTGAAAATATTACGTATAAGATTAGGTTCACCCCCTAGTCAATACCTCGCTATTTACGCTAAAGTTTTTTTTAGCGCTTTCATAAGAGCTATTTATTCTAATTAACGGCCTTTGTGATTAAGGGGTCGTTCTTAAAGAATTGGACAATTGAACTTTAGCGTAAAAAGCGAGGAACTTTAGCGTAAAAAGGATAAAATCCTTTTAATAGACAGTGATGATGATAAAAAGTGATAGAAATTCACAAAAATACCAGATATTTCGGTCACATATACAGTGACCGTCATCAGTTGAATTGAGTCAGTTACCATGAGTATTGAATTGAAACTTTCAAGGAATGTTGACTGGGTTGTTGAACAGCTTATGTTATCAAGTCGAAAACTGTAAGGGAATGTTCAAGGGAATTTTGAACGAAATCGAGACACTTTGTTCATCCTGGCTGTCAAAATTGTTACTTTCAATATCTCAGGAGCATGAGGGATGTTAATAGGAAATTTTCAGGGAATATCTAGGGGTATTTTGAGCCAAATCAAAAGAAGCTATGTGCATTCAGGTTTCAAAAAGGGTGTGTGTGAAATATGTCAAGAGTATCTAACGGCAGTAAGTTGAAACTTTCCGGGAATGTCGAGGAGGATTTTGAACTCAAGCGCTCACATAAAAGGCACGGATAGAAGAGTGTAGAGCGTCAGAAATAAGAGAGATGAGTGATGCCTTGATGTGTAACTATCCACTTTTTAAGTTTCTAGTCATGCGTAATCTTTCGGTCTTTCTTCCAGGACATTTGTTCTTGAATCAAAAACTTAGTTTAAGCATCGTAAATCTTGACTTCGAATTGAACAATATTAATGCAATAATAATAATTGAAAATAATCAAAGTCAACGCTCAGATTACTTTATAAACATTGGGAATATAAATTAGATTTCGATATATTAATTCTTAAGGAAAAACCTGAAAAAACTGAAAAAATATTAATGCAATAATAACATTGAAAATAATCAATGCGCTGCCAAAGTAAAGAACGATGTTGGCACAATGTATTATTTTTTTTTTGTTCTTGGTCTTAGACCACTTCGTATCGAAGGAGTGGTCGCAGAAAATTCGAAAAGGGCTCATTCGATTGGAAATTGGAGTGACTTCTGCCCTTTTAATAGCTGAAAATGACTGGAAGGCAGCTAACACCCCTTCCAAGCCCACCGTTTCCCCAAACACATCCAATCAAAATTTTGAGATAGCCATTTTGTTCAAAGTAGTTGAAAGGTCCGGAAATTACATCTAAGAGCATGACATCCCAACACAGCCCTCAGGGTAAGGGTTTTAAGTTATGCCTTGGGGATATATAAGATTTTTCTTGAAAGCTTTGTCGTAGAAACTTGAAAAACGGCTAATTCGGTTAGAAATTCAAAGGGCTAGGGCCCTTTTTAATAGGCGAAAGTTACTTGAGGGCAACTAACCGCCCTCTCACAACCACCTTTCCCCAAACACATCCTATCAAAATTTTTAGATGGCCATTTTGTTAAATGTAGTTAAAAGTTTTAGAAATTAGGTCTTTGAGGATGATAACTTCCTCAGATCCCTCGGGGCAAGGGTTGTAAGTTATGTCCTGGGGGAATATAAGGTTTTTATAGATAGTGAAGTTGTAGAAACTTCAAAAAGGGCTCATTCGATTGTAAACTAGAAGGGTTTGTGCCCCTTTTAATAGTCAAATTTATTTGAGGATAACTAACACCCCTCTCACACCCACCATTTCCCCAAACACATCCAATTAAAATTTTGAGATAGCCATTTTGTTCGACGTAGTTAAAAAGTCTGGAAATTATGTTTTTGAGGATGACACTCCCACAACAGCCCTCAGAGCGAGGGTTTTAAAATATGCCCTGGGGACATATAAGGGTTTCTTATAAAAAGCGTTCAAAAAGCAATCAGAGAAACTTCAAAAAGGAAGTAGAAACTTCAGATAGGAATCATTCGATTGGAAATTGAAACGGCTTGTGCCCTTTTTGATAGTCGAAAGTGAATGGATGGCAAGTAACCCCCCTCTTACGCCCACCATTTCCACAAACACATTCAATCAATTGCAATTCACATCCAATCAATTGCAGTCATGATTCATTCCCCGAACGAGTAACACCTTAGGCGCACCGTGCCTGCGGTAGTTTTGGCTGAAGAGTGAAATAGCTTGTGAGATTAATGTTTTGAATTGATGAAAGAAAATTTTTTGGTGTGTGATTATTGCTTTGAACTGAAGAATTGCATGGAGCAAATGAGTTTTGGATTTTAGTCATTATAGACAGAGCCTTTGATTACCGACGTTGGAAAAGGTGTTCGCCGTGCCAAACGGCTAAAAGCACTGCACACTAGCAACATCGTGGATAAACAATCGTTGCCGGCTGAGGTAAGACTATTTGTCCATTTTTTTAATTGCTGCTTATTCATGGGGCGAAATAAAAGAAACCGTAAAGAAGTCTCATTCGAAGAGGATCAAAATGATTATTCGTCATCTTCACCTAAGGATGGAGAAACTTTGTCAATTTCGACGTTGGCTCGGAGCTTTTCTGAAATTCTAACTATAGTGAAAGACAATGGAAAAAGGCTTGACGGTATCACGGACCAGTTCAAATCTCTGGAAACCCGGGTCAAATCGCTTGAGGAAGCTCTATCTGGCCAATCGCAGCAATTTTCGACGATCCAGACCCATGTGGCGGCTACTGAGAATGAAATAATAAATGTAAAATCACAGATTAGTGTTGTTACATCTGAGTCAGTGTTTCTCCGTGAAGAAAATAATCAGTTGAAAAATCAGTTAATGCATTGCGAGTATAGAATGAATGAGAAAAATATAGTGGTTTGGAATGTACCTTGCGATGATAAAGAGGAAGCTAAAGAGATTTTCAAAAATGTTGGTGAAGAAGGACTAGGTGTAAACGAGACCCCAGAATTTTCTGTTACAGAAGTGAAAAAAGAGCGTAGATATTTTAAAGTTACTGTTCGGTCTAAAGAAGAAAAAATAACGATTCTGAAACAGAGTAAAAACTCAAAGGAAAGACTGTTTGCGGTCATAAAGATATTTATCTTAGTGATGATGCTCCGATGGCAGTGAGAGATATTAGAAAACGGCTGATTGAAAAAAGATCAAAGCTTGCTGATTGTGGTATTCAAGCATGGGTAACAAAATCGGTTCCACCTCTCCTTTGTTTTGATCGGCCAAATGGCCTGCGTGTTTCTTTCTCCGTGAATGACGTGATTCCTGAATTGTCAGTGCCGATAAATCCTCGAGGTGGGCCTATGCAATGCTAAGCGGGTTGTCATATTTATATTTATATTAATTATTTTAGTTTAATATGGTTTTGAGTTATTATTTTGTTGTGTTTTTTTCTTCTTTGTTTTTTTTTTTTTTTTTTTTTTTTTTTGTGATAGCATATTGGTATGAAGTAATGTTGTCTCGTGTTTTTTTTTTCTTCTTAAAAAAAAAAGATGTTGTGGGTGGAATAAAATAAAAAAATAAAATGAGAAAAAAGTATTAATGGTGTATAAGGTATTGCGCGGTGCGGAGCGTACCGGGTTGTGTTTTGGAGTTCTTATGGATTGGTCTTGGCTTTCAGTGATACTAGGCCTGGAAACAGTAGTAGTGTTTTTTCGATTTTATGAAGATATTTATGTTTCTTTTTTTGTTTAGGATCGAAGTGTGGAAGCGATGATACCAACTCAACGAATGATGAAAATGATAAGTGTAAGTTAACAGAACCTTTTCCTTCTCATATCCGTCACAAAATGATTTTTGATAATGGTTAAGTTAGAGTGGAATAGGTTGAAGAGGCTGGAGAATGATTCACTCAGGATTGAAGATATTGGGGGTGGGGTACTCCATCGTGAATTTGATAGTAATGGTATTGGTGAGGAGTGTTTGAAAGCCCGTTATAAGTTCCTGCAGGATTTGAATGATGATTATGACCCGAGTGATTTTTCTGTTTTTCACTTAAACTGCCAAGGTATTAGTACTTCTTTTCAGTACCTGGAGGAAGTTCTGCAGACTCAAGGTTTACAGGTTTTGGCCCTAACTGAGACATGGTTGAAGTCTCATGCGTCATCCCTATTAGATGTTCCTAATTACCAACTGTTTTAAAAAACAGAGAACTGCACCAACATGGAGGTTTAGCGGCATATATCAAGAGTGATCTTAATGTCTTGCCGATGCCTTCCCTTACTAAACATTATTTGAAAAAAACTACGTTTTCTAAAGAGTTAAAGAGGCTGAGTTACAAGGTCGAATCTTAAAACGTACAGGGATTAGGGGGCACAGTTGGGGGGCTACCGCCCTCCAAACCCCCCGCTTTCCCAGCCTTTAAATAAAAAAAAAATTCTTTAAACTGAAAGTAAGGAGCGACATTAAAACTTAAAACGAACAGAAATTATTCCGTATATGAAAGAGGCTGTGCCCTCCTCAACGCCTCGCTCTTTACGCTAAAGTTTGACTTTCTCACAACTCTTTTTTTAAACAATAAAAACTTTAGCGTAAAGAGCGAGGCGTTGAGGAGGGCACAGCCTCTTTCATATACGGAATACTTTCTGTTCGTTTTAAGTTTTAATGTCGCTTCTTACTTTCAGTTTAAAGAATTTTTTTATATTTAAAGGCTGCGAAAGCGGGGGGTTTGGAGGGCGGTAGCCCCCCAACTGTGCCCCCTAATCCCTGTACGTTTTAAGGTTCGACCTTGTAACTCAGCCTCTTTAACTCTTTAGAAAACATAGTTTTTTTCAAATAATTTCTGCACGTTTTTGTACAGTTTATTACTTATTATTGCTTGACTAACTGTTAGCTGATCGTGTCAGGAGTTAAAGTTGGGGGGCTGCCGCCCCCCAAACCCCCGCTTTTGAACATTCTTGTGTTAAGGCTTTTAATTCCTGAATACTCAAATCACGTCGTACAGGGTGCCTCCTAATCCCTGTACGTTTTAAGGTTCGAACTTGTGACTCAGCCTCTTTAACAGCCCCCCAACTGTGCCTCCTAATCCCTGTACGTTTTAAGGGTCGACCTTGTAACTCAGCCTCTTTAACTCTTTAGAAAACGTAGATTTTTTCAAATAATTTAAAAAAGAAACTGAGTTTCTTTTTAAAGTATAAATTCAGTATATAAAAAAGTTGCTCTGATGGTGAATTGAACCCGGCTTTTCCGCCTGACAGTCTGGAGTATCAAGCGCTGGACTATACAAACACAATAGTAATTTTTGTTTAGCAAAGGGAAGCTATTTTCGACGCAAGCAAATTCCCAAAAATCTTGATATGTGGTTTTTGGAAAACAGGGAAGGAGTGATCAGATTGAGCTGAAATTTCGAGGATAAGCTCCCAGGCCCCAGGAAAACTTATCCTCTAAATTTCAGCCCGATCAGACAACGTTAAAGGGGGGTTGTGGTGGGAAAAATTAACATGGGCTAATATAGGAAAACGAGGTTTTTCGTAAATGTAAATTCGGGGGATAATTTTTTCGGTCTGAAAATATCAAAAGGCCCTAACAGGTCAAATTCTGCTTCGAATGAGTCCTCATTCAACCGGATCCGTTGCCAACTGTGGCCTGTAGGCGTGGCTAAGAAAAAAAAAAGAAATGATGATGATGAATTTTAAGTGGCTATATTTGGTTTTTTGAAAACAGGGAAGGAGTGATCGGATTGAGCTGAAATTTCGAGGATAAGCTCCCAGGCCCCAGGAAAGCTTATCCTCTAAATTTCAGCCCGATCAGACAACGTTAAAGGGGGGTTGTGGTGGGAAAAATTAACATGGGCTAATATAGGAAAACGAGGTTTTTCGTAAATGTAAATTCGGGGGATAATTTTTTCGGTCTGAAAATATCAAAAGGCCCTAACAGGTCGAATTCTGCTTCGAATGAGTCCTCATTCAACCGGATCCGTTGCCTACTGTGGCCTGTAGGCGTGGCTAAGAAAAAAAAAAGAAATGATGATGATGAATTTTAAGTGGCTATATTTGGTTTTTTGAAAACAGGGAAGGAGTGATCGGATTGAGCTGAAATTTCGAGGATAAGCTCCCGGGCCATAGGAAACGCTTAACCTCTAAATTTCAGCCCAATCGGACAACGTTAAAGGGGGGCTGTGGTGGGAGGGTCCAAACGTCCGGCCCAGTTTACCCCATGAAGATAAAGTCGGAGGAGGATGAACTTTTGCAAGTTTCTTAGTTTGAGCTTGGGCTACAAAATGCGATTACCGCCGTCTCTCTGCGACCTCTAGGACCTGAAATCGCTTAACATTGTGGTGGGTCGCCTCTTTATAGAGGCACAAGTGTGCCTCCTTGATAAGGAAATGGTGTTTGAGTCGATGGTTGTGAAAGTATCTAAGCAAAATTTTAAATGTGTTTTTTCTATTATTTATCGACTTCCGTCTAGTAGCCTCGTTGAATTTCTGAGTCTGTTAGAAGAGCAACTGGACCTGTTGAGTGGAACAAGACAGCCGTGTTTTGTGTGTGGTGACTTCAATATTGATTTGAAAAGTCTAAATTCTAGTCAGAGAGTTAAGGAGTTTCTGGATATGATGCTTAGCTACGGGCTGAAGCCTACTATAAATATCTGTACAAGAATTACTGAGAATTCTGCGTCAATATTGGATAACATATTTGTAAATACTGAATATAAGTCACCTGCTGTTGTGGTTAATAGTGTTTCAGATCATTTTGGAGTAATAATAGCAGTACCGCAAGTCCTACAGTTGAATAAGGGACATCGTTGTAATGTCATTAGGCCTACTATTGATTCTGAGGTTGTTGCCCGTTTTAAATTAGAAGTTGATAAGACTGAATTAAATTTTTTACAAGAGGAATATGATATCAATCGGAAATTTGAAAAATGGTACGGGACATTAACAGGTTTACTTCAGAAATGTGTTAAACCTTAAAGAGTTTACAGATATGAATCAGCAAAAAAAACATGAATTAGAGTCTACTCTTAAGTATGAGAAGGCGAAACCATTTATATAAGGAATTGATCCAAAATAAAGGGACAACTACTAGGGATGATTATAAAGCATAATATATAATAACATGCTTAATTTTCTCCTTCGGTAAGCTAAAACGGATTATTTTGCTTTTAAGTTTAAAGAAGCTGAGGGAAATCCAGGCAAAACTTGGAAACTTATAAAGTCTGTAACGAACCCTAGTTGGTCTCCCTCGGAGCTTCCGGGCAGTGTGAGTTGCAATTCAGTTTGTGAGCATTTCTCTAATGTGGGCCTTAATGTAGGATCCAGTATCCCAGTCCTGGCTGAGGATGGCGATTTTACACAATTCCTGCCTGATAAGAGCGAAGTATCTGCTTATTTAAAGCCGGTTAAATTAAGTGAGTTGTGTGAAGTGGTTATAAATATGAAAAACAGTGCAGCAGGATCGGATCTCATGACTGTGAAAGCTTTCCGTGTTATTTATCCTATTGTTTCTAGTCAGTTGGTAATGCTAATAAATGAGTGTTTTAAGTCAGGTATTTTCCCCGATTGTCTGAAGATTGCGAAAGTGAAACCGCTTTTTAAAGGGGGTGATAGTGGGAATTTAGATAATTATAGGCCTATTTCGCTTCTTCCTGTTATTTCTAGACTATTAGAGAGACTAATAAATGTAAGAATGGTTAATTTCCTAGAATCTAGGTCAAATTTTCGATCTAGTCAGTTTGGATTTAGGAAAGGAATGTCAACTGAGCAAGCAGTGATCTTTTTGACGACATTTGTTAATGATCATTTAGATCGTGGTCTTAAAGTGGCATCCGTTTTCCTTGACATAATGAAAGCATTTGATTGTGTGGATTATGACATTTTAGTAAAGAAGTTAGATAATTGTGGTATTCGTGGAAAATTTTTGGAACTTGTTAGATCATTCCTGAGTGAACGTATGCAGATTGTTCAAATCGAAAGTGAGACCTCTAGCCCGCAGAGAGTCAAGGCTGGGGTTCCTCAAGGGTCAGTTTTGGGACCTCTTTTATTTTTGATTTATATAAATGATACTTACCGGTGCATTGAAGATTTAAATATTTTGGATAAAGGGGATCGCGGTAACAGAATTATAATTCCTAGTTTTGCTGACGATACACATTTTACAGTTGCTGCGAGGACAGAAAGAGAACTTCTACTAGTTCTGAAAAAGGGAATGGAACAAATAGAGAAATGGATGAGAGTTAATAAACTTAAATTAAACCATAAGAAAAGTCAATTTGTGATTTACGGGAGAAGTGTAAATTACTATCCCTGGATAGAGAAACTAGAACTTGATGGGAATGCTATAGAACGTGTCAGAGCAGTGAAGTTTCTTGGAGTGATAGTTGATGAGTGCTTGAGTTTCAAAGACCATATTAATCAAATTGCAGCTAGAGTTTCCCGAAATTTGGGAATTATAAGGAAGCTAAAGCGTACTTTCCCTAGACCGGTTCTCAGAATGCTTTATTTCTCCCTTATTCATCCGTATTTGATTTATTGTATATTGGCTTGGTCTTCAACGTTTGTGGGTCATTTATCGCAGATTAGAGTATTACAGAATAAAGCTGTAAGAGTACTTACTGGAGATGATAAGCGTTCCTCGGTTAGAGCAAGGTATGCTGAACTACATATTGTTCCACTATTTGGATTGATTAAGTTTTATAATGCTCTTTTTATGTTTAATTATTTGAAAAAAACTACGTTTTCTAAAGAGTTAAAGAGGCTGAGTTACAAGGTCGAACCTTAAAACGTACAGGGATTAGGAGGCACAGTTGGGGGGCTGCCACCCCAAAAACCCCGCTTTCGCAGCCTGTAAATAAATAAAAAAAGTTTTTTAAACTGAAAGTAAGGAGCGACATTAAATCTTAAAACGAACAGAAATTATTCCGTATATGAAAGAGGCTGTGCCCTCCTCAACGCCTCGCTCTTTACGCTAAAGTTTGACTTTCTCACAACTCTTTTTTTAAACAATAAAAACTTTAGCGTAAAGAGCGAGGCGTTGAGGAGGGCACAGCCTCTTTCATATACGGAATAATTTCTGTTCGTTTTAAAGTTTAATGTCGCTCCTTACTTTCAGTTTAAAAAACTTTTTTTATTTATTTACAGGCTGCGAAAGCGGGGGGTTTGGGGGGCGGCAGCCCCCCAACTGTGCCTCCTAATCCCTGTACGTTTTAAGGTTCGACCTTGTAACTCAGCCTCTTTAACTCTTTAGAAAACGTAGTTTTTTTCAAATAATTTCTGCACGTTTTGTACAGTTTATTACTTATTATTGCTTGACTAACTGTTAGATGATTGTGTATTACTGTTTTCTTTCTCGACAGGGTGTTTTAAGGGTCGACCTTGTAACTCAGCCTCTTTAACTCTTTAGAAAACATAATTTTTTTCAAATAATTTAAAAAAGAAACTAATTTTTTTTTTTAATTTAAATTCAGTATATAAAATTTTTGATCTAACGGTGAATCGAACTCGGGTTTTTCGCCTGACAGCCAGAAGTCTCACCGCTACACTAAAGAGACATAACTGAAATTGTTTTTTAGTGAGGTGATGAATCTTTTTGACGCAAGCAAAACTTGATATTTGGTTTTTTGGACCAAAGGAGTGATCAGATTGAGCTGAAATTTCGAGGATAAGCTCCCAGGCCCCAGGAAAGCTTATCCTCTAAATTTCAGCCCGATCAGACAACGTTAAAGGGGGGTTGTGGTGGGAAAAATTAACATGGGCTAATATAGGAAAACAAGGTTTTTCGTAAATGTAAATTCAGAGGATAATTTTTTCGGTCTGAAAATATCAAAAGGCCCTAACAGGTCGAATCCTGCTTCGAATGAGTCCTCATTCAACCGGATCCGTTGCCAACTGTGGCCTGTAGGCGTGGCTAAGAAAAAAAAGAAATGATGAATTTTAAGTGGCTATATTTGTTTTTTGAAAACAGGGAAGGAGTGATCGGATTGAGCTGAAATTTCGAGGATAAGCTCCCGGGCCCTAGGAAAGCTTAACCTCTAAATTTCAGCCCAATCGGGCAACGTTAAAGGGGGGCTGTGGTGGGAGGGTCCAAACTTCCGGCCCAGTTTACCCCATGAAGATAAAGTCGGAGGAGGATGAAATTTTGCAAGTTTCTTAGTTTGAGCTTGGGCTACAAAATGCGATTACCGCCGTCTCTCTGCGACCTCTAGGACCTGAAATCGCTTAACATTGTGGTGGGTCGCCTCTTTATAGAAGCACAAGTGTGCCTCCTTGACGTGGTTTTTTTCAAATAATTTCTGCACGTTTTTACAGTTTATTACTTATTATTGCTTGACTAACTGTTAGCTGATCATGTCAGGAGTTGAAGTTGGGGGGCTGCCGGCCTCCAAACCCCCCGCTCTTGAACATTCTTGTGTTAAGGCTTTTAATTCCTGAATACTCAAATCACGTCGTACAGGGTGCCTCCTAATCCCTGTACGTTTTAAGGTTCGAACTTGTGACTCAGCCTCTTTAACAGCCCCCCCCCAACTGTGCCTCCTAATCCCTGTACGTGTTAAGGGTTGACCTTGTAACTCAGCCTCTTTAACTCTTTAGAAAACGTAGTTTTTTTTTCAAATAATACACATAAACAGGTTAGACATGCTTTGTTATGAAAATTGACGCGCAGATAACAAAGCATGTCTTTCATAACAAAGCATGTCTAACCTGTTTATGTGTATTATTTGAAAAAAACTAAGGTTTTTCGTAAATGTAAATTCGGGGGATAATTTTTTCGGTCTGAAAATATCAAAAGGCCCTAACAGGTCAAATTCTGCTTCGAATGAGTCCTCATTCAACCGGATTCATTGCCAACTGTGGCCTGTAGGCGTGGCTAAGAAAAAAAAGAGATGATGATGATGAATTTTAAGTGGCTATATTTGGTTTTTTGAAAACAGGGAAGGAGTGATCGGATTGAGCTGAAATTTCGAGGATAAGCTCCCGGGCCCTAGGAAAGCTTAACCTCTAAATTTCAGCCCAATCGGACAACGTTAAAGGGGGGCTGTGGTGGGAGGGTCCAAACTTCCGGCCCAGTTTACCCCATGAAGATAAAGTCGGAGGAGGATGAAATTTTGCAAGTTTCTTAGTTTGAGCTTGGGCTACAAAATGCGATTACCGCCGTCTCTCTGCGACCTCTAGGACCTGAAATCGCTTAACATTGTGGTGGGTCGCCTCTTTATAGAGGCACAAGTGTGCCTCCTTGAACATCAGAATAAAAAGCTACCAATTTGCTTTCAAGATTTTTTTTTTGCCTGTTTCTAGTTTTCATTCTTATAGTTTAAGACTTTCGAATGAATTCAGACTACCTAAGCCTGTGACAACTAGGTCAATGTTTTGTATCCGCCATGTTAGCCCTCGTGCTTGGGATAGTCTACCAGAAGGGATAAAGAAGGTGACGAATGTTTCTGAATTTAGAAGTCTGTTAAAAGAACATTGTTATAGGGTATATGGGAGTGAGTGAGTCAGTTTTCCGGTCTCTTTTGCCTTTAGTTTGCTAATGTTTTTGTTTTTTTTTTTATTTTTGTGTTTGGTTGATGAATTGAGAAGGACAAGGATAAATATGTTGAATATTGAGAATTGTTGAGATAATAAAGAATAGGGGTGGTATAGTCGCTTATTAGTTAATTTTATGTGATAGGTTTGTTTTTTTTTTTTTTTTTTTTTTTTTTTTTTTTTTTTTTTTTTTTTTTTTTTTTTTTTTTTTTTTTTTTTTTTTTTTTTTGTTTAGGCCTAGTTGGGGTAGTCATCTCCTTTACAAGCTTAGCTTCTGGATTTTGTTATTTTTGGTTGATGAATAAACCCTTATTTATAAAAAAAAAAAAAAATGTCTTTGTCTTTGAGGATGACAACCCCCCTCACAGCCCTCAGGTCAAGGTTTGTAAGTTATGCCCTGGGGCATATAAGGTTTTTATAGAAAGCGTTGTCGTAGAAACTACAAAAAGGGCTCATTCGATTAGAAATTGAAAGGGCTAGTGTCCTATTTAAAAGTCAGAAGTGATTGGAGGGCAACTAACCCCCCTCTCACGCCCAAAATTTCCCCAAACCCATCCAATCAAAATTTTGATATAGCAATTTTCGTCAACTTAGTTGAAAGTTCTGGAAATTAGGTCTTTCAGGATGGCAACCTCCCTCCCCACAGCCCTCAGAGCAAGGGTTGTAAATTATGCCCTGGGGGAACATAAGGTTTTTATTGAAAGCGTTGTCGTAAAAACTTCAAAAGGGCTCATTCGATTGGACATTGAAAGGGCCAGTGCCTTTCTAGTATTTGAAAGTGATTGGAGAGCAACAAACGCCCCTCTCATGCCCACCA
The DNA here is from genome assembly GCA_027921565.1 of Artemia sinica. Taxonomy (NCBI): domain Eukaryota; kingdom Metazoa; phylum Arthropoda; class Branchiopoda; order Anostraca; family Artemiidae; genus Artemia; species Artemia sinica. The sequence goes on from CM051264.1 coordinate 69,254,185, forward strand.
TTTCCCCAAACACATCTAATCAAAATTGTGACATAGCCATTTTGTTTAATGTAGTTGAAAGTTCTAGAAATTAGGTCTTTGAGGATGACAACCCCCTCAGAGCCCTCAGGTCAAGGGTTGTAATTTATGCCCTGGGTGAATATAAGGTGTTTATAGAAAGCGTTGCTGTAAAAACTCAAAAAGGGCTCATTAAATTGGAAACTGAAAGGGCTAGTGCCGCCTTTTAATGGTCAAAAATGATTGGAAGGCTTGAGATTTTCAAACAGTTCGTGGTAACGAACTGTAAGTAAGGAGCGACCCGGCTCAATGGTAACCGAAACTCTAGAAAACGGGTTTTCGATACCAATAGATATATCAAAAGAATCAGATTTGAATGCTGATTTCAAATATATAACTTTCATTAAGTTTAGTGCTACCCATCAAAAGTTACGCGCCTGAGAATATTTGGCTGATTTTCAAAAGAAGGGGGAAAGATCCCCTAAAAATTATAGAACCTTAATGAAAATCACACCATCATATTCAGCGTATCAGAGAACCCTACTGTAGAGGTTTCTATCTACAAAAATGTGGAATTTTACATTTTTTGCCAGAAGAAAGATCACGGATGCGTGTTTCTTGTTTGTTTGTTTGTTTATTTGTTTTTTTTTTCCCAGGGGTGATCGTATCGACCCAGTGGTCCTAGAATATCGTGGGAGGGCTCATTGGAACGGAAATTAAAAGTTATAGTGCCCTTTTTAAGTGACCAAAAAAAACGGAGGGCAACTAGGCCCCCTCCCACGCTTATTTTTTTCCCAAAGTCACCCGATCAAAATTTTGAGATAGCCATTTTGTTCAGCATGGTCGAAAATATGATAAATATGTCTGTTAGGATGACTTAATCCCCCGAAGTTCCCAGAGGGAGGGCTAAAAGTTATGAACTTTACCCAATGTTAACATATAGTATTGGTTATTGGGAAGCATACAGAAGTTTTCAGGAGGTCTTTTTTCTGGTAGTGGGAGGGATGGGTGGGTCGGTGGTTATGTTGGAGGATCTGTTCATGAAGGAAGTTTTCATGGGGGAAGGGAAATTGCCATGAAGGGGGTGCCAGACCTGCCAGCATTATTTATTGGTTATTGGGAAGTATACAACCATTTTCAGGAAGGATTTTTTCTGGAGGGGGGGGGGGGCTAGACGAGGGGTTTAATCTGGAGAATATTTCCGTGGAGGATGTTTCTTTGGGGTAAGGGACATTTCTATGGAGGGGGGGCGCCGGATTTCCAAGCATTATATAAAAAAAGATCAGAAATTAAATTAAAAAAAAACAAGTTTTTTCAACTGAAATGTAAGAAGGAATATTAGAACTTAAAACGAACAGAAATTATAACGTATGTGAGGGGGATCTCCCCAAAGGCAATACCTAGCTCTTTACGCTACAGTTTTTTTTTTAGTGCTTTCAAAAGAGCTATCTATTCTAATTAAACGGCCTTTGTGATTCAGGGGTTTTGTGAATCAAAACTTTTTTTAACTCTTAACGTAAAGAGCGTGGTATTGACTAAGGGGAGAACCCCCTCATATACGTAATAACATATACGTAATAAAAAAAAAACAATAAAAAAAACAAGCGATACGGCTCAATAGTAATCGAAACTTTTAAAAAACGGAATTTTGATGTCAATAAATGTATCAAAAGAATGTGTTTATAATGCTGATTCTAAATATATAAATTTTATTAAGTTTAGTATTACTCATCAAAGGCTACGAGCCTGAGAAAACTTACCTGATTTTTTAAAGAGGGGGGAAACATCCCCTGCATTAACTAAAAAACGATCAGAAATTAAATAAAAAACAAGTTTTTTAAACTGAAAGTAAGGAGCGACATTAAAACTTAAAACGAACAGAAATTATTCCGTATATGAAAGGGGCTGTCCCCTCCTCAACGCCTCGCTCTTTACGCTAAAGTTTTTTATTGTTTTAAAAAATAAAGTTGTGAGACAGAGTCAAACTTTAGCGTAAAGAGCGAGGCGTTGAGGAGGGGACAGCCCCTTCATATACGGAATAATTTCTGTTCGTTTTAAGTTTTAATGTCGCTCCTTACTTTCAGTTTAAAAAACTTGTTTTTTTTTTTTTTATTTAATTATAATAAAGATCGATGTGGGTACAATGTCTTATTATTTTTATTATTTTTTTTTTGTTAAGACCAGGGCACTTCATATCGAATGAGTTGTCTTAGGAACTTTGAACAGTTCTCATTCGATTGAAAATAGAAAGGGCTAATGTCCTTTTTAATAGTCGAAAGTGATACGAGGGCAACTAGTCACCCTGCCACGCCCACCCTCCCATTTGCCCATTATGTTTGGAAACTAAATGTTGCCTTAAGATTAAATCAAAATGCAATGTGTTAATGCTTAGTCCCAATAAGGCATCTCCGCAGTATCCCAAGAACGACTGAGGGTATTATGTTCAAACTTTCGGGGCTACTTCTGCTGTTAAAATTTAACCAAATCAAAATAGCGTAAGTGTATCCAAGCTATCAAAGAAAGTAAACAGATTTTTTTCTACGAATGGTATCAAGTTTTCTATTTCAGGTAAACTAGAGGAGGTATGAAATTAAATTAACCAATACTATTTGTGTCCAGATTTTTAAAAGGGTGTATGTTGTTAAAAATTGCTGAAATTTTTTTTTCCAGCATAGAAATAGCAGGACAAACTATAAAGTTTTTAAAAAAAGAAAAGATTTAAAGAACTATTTTCTTTTTCCCTGAAAAGACTATGTCAATATAAAACGAACAGAAATTAATTAAAAAACCTTTTCCACAAATTAAGTTTTTCAAAGAAAAGTAAAGAACTCCATTAAACCAAAAATGAGCAAAAATAAAAAAAATGATCTACCAAACGTGAAACTACCACAAATCAGCATCGATAAATAAATGAAACCCAAAATGAACAGAAATTATAATAAATAACCGAGTCAAACTCAAAACGAGCAGAAATTAACATGAGTAGGTCTCAAAATCCCTATGCCTTCCCAAGGCCAGAACATAATTTGCACTTTACTGAAAAAAAAAAAATACAAATGAATGTGCATTGTCAGTTTAATATACATATACTGATATTTAGTAATCAAAATTTTAATATTATTTGATATAAAGTAAAAACCTATAACCTGGAAAATTTTAAATTTTTAAAAAATTTTAAAATTTTAACCTGAAAATCTTTTAACCTGAAAAATAGGAGTTTGGGCGGTCCTGCTACATATTGCAAATATACAAGGACGACTTTTTGTGTCACAGCCCATTCTTGTTTTTCAAGTTGCAAAAATTTTCATTTCACAGGGTAGTAGTAATTTTGGATTTCTCGAAGCATTGCTATGCGAAAGGCAAATTCTGAATTGAAGAGTCCTGTTTGAATGATGTTTCCCCTCGTTTAGGGTAAAACAAGTAGAAAACTAAATAAAAAAACAAACAAACATGTTTTCTCCAATGAAAGTAAAGTTTGATGTGAAAAAACAGATATTTTTCTGTGTGTTAGGGGGGGGGGGGGTGTACCCCGGTGTCAACTTCCTCCCTGCTTCTTACTCAAATCTAATGGGGCTCATGTCTGACAGTCTTTCATAAAGAATTGTTACAAAAATTTAAACTTCAGCGTAAAGAGTGGGCAACTGAGGATTTTGCTGTTTTTTAATATACAAATAATTTGTGAACGTTTAATTTTTTTTATCCCTCTTTACTTTTATTCGAGAATTTTTTTTTATTATTTAATCTTTATTAAGGGTTACTTTTCTGGGTCTATTAACTAAAAAAAAACTTCCAGAAAAACTTTTCATAGAAAAGTAAAGGCCAAATTAAACTTAAGATCAATAAACAACCAATAAAAAAAACAACCATTGCAGCAAGCATACAACAGGTACTACATAAATACATCTTAAAACAAGTAAAACTTAAATTGAATATGCAAATCAAGCTTAAAACGAACAAAAAATCTTTTCAAACAGTTCGTGGTAAAAAACTGTAAGTAAGGAGCGACCCGGCTCAATAGTAACTGACACTCTAAAAAACGTAATTTTGATACCAATAGATACATCAAAAGAATATGATTTTTATGCTGATTTCAAAAATATATATTTCATCGAGTTAAGTCCTACACATCAAAAGTTACGATCCTGAGAAACTTTACCTAATTTTCGAAAAAAGCGGGGAAACACCGCCTAAAAGTCAAAGAACCTTAATGAAAATCATATTGTCAGATTCAGCGTATCAGAGAGACCTACTGAAGAGGTTTCAAGCTCCTATCTACAAAATGTGGAATTTTGTATATTTGCCAGAAGAAAGATCACGTATGCGTGTTTATTTGTTTTTTTTTTATTTTCCCCAGGGGTGATCGTATAGACCCGATGGTCCTAGCATATAGCAGGAGGACTCATTCGAACGGAAATTCAAAGTTTTAGTGCCCTTTTTAAGTGAACAAAAAATTGAGGGCAACTAGGCCCCCTCCCGAGCTAATTTTTTCCCAAAGTCACCAGATAAAATTTTTTAGATTGCCAATTTGTTCAGCATGGTCAAAAAATATAATAACTATGTCTTTGAGGATGACTTAGTTCCCCACAATCACCGGGGGAAGGGCTGCAAGTTATGAACTTTGCCCAATGTTTACATATACGAGAATTTTTAGTTCTCGTAGTATTGGTTATTGGGAAGTATACAGACGTTTTCAGGGGGAATTTTTGCTGGTAGTGGGGGGGGGGGTCGAGGGTTACACGGGAGGATCTTTCGATGGAGGAACTTTTCATGGCTCCAGGGAAATATTTAAAAAAAAACGATCAGAAATGAAATTTGAAAAAAAAAACCAAGTTTTTCAACTGAAAGTAAGGAGCAACGTCAAAAGTTAAAACTAACCGATATTATTACGTATATGATTGGGTTTGCCCCCTAGTCAACACCTTGCTCTTTACGCTAAAGTTTTTTTTAGTACATAAGAGCTATTTATTCTAATTAACGATATTTGTGATTAAGGGGTCATTTTTAAAGAATTGGAACGAAATTCAAACTTTAGAGTAAAGAGCGAGGTATTGACTAGGGTGTGAACCCTAATATCACCCTAATATACGTATTAGAATATATGAATATAGAATAAAAGATCTAAAGCCGAATAAAATTAAAAAACTTTCGTGAAAGTCATTTAACCAAAAACAAAAAGTAAAATTAATATACAAATTTGATTTTAATTATTCATGTGCGGTGGGCCAAAATCAAAACCTGCATTAATTCAAAAACTTTCATAAATTTAATAAAAAAAAAAAACATTTTTTTAAGCTGGGAGTAAGGAGCAACATTGAAACTTAAAACGAAGAGAAATTATTCCGTATATGAAAGGGGCTGTCCCCTCCCCAACGCCTCGGTCTTTACACTAAAGTTTGACTCTTTCTCAGAACTCTATTTTTCAAAACAATAAACAACTTCAGAATAAAGAGTGAGGCGTTGAAGGGGGGGCAGCCACTTTCATATACGGAATAATTTCTGTTCGTTTTAAGTTTTAATGTTGCTCCTTACTGTCAGTTAAAAAACCTTGTTTCTTTTTATTTAATACTGTTAAAGAATGAATAAAATTCAAAACGAACAGAAAATGAAATAAACAATCATGACAAACAAACATACAGTAGGTACTAATTTAGATGAATAAATAAATATTATAACGATTGAAACTTAAATTGAATATGCAAATAAAGCTTAAAAGGAACAGGAATCCCTATAAACAAGAGTTTGGCTGTTTCCCGCTTCCCTAACTATAAAAGTTTAAAGCCTAGTGCGTAATTGGTACTTTACTAAAACGAATTTTATTACAAATACTCTTTTTGTACTTGTTACATTATTAAAAGTAAAAAAAAAAATTGCAGTGAAATATAAAACATTGAGCTCACGAGCTTTCAGTATTCAATATCATTATATATCAAATATTCAATTTAATTTTATTAGTTCTTTCCAAGACTGTTCAAGACACATATAGTTCTCAGTAAAGCGCCAATGACGCTCTAGACTTTATACTTTTACAGTTACGAAAGGAGGCAATAGCTAAACTCTTGTTTGTAGTGGTTTTTGTATGTCTTGAGCCTTATTTGCATATTCTATTTAAGTTTTACTCGTTTTATGATTTATTTATACATGCCCCCGGGGCGCAACTTACAAAACCTGCCCCTGGTCTCCGGTGGTTTTGTCGACTTCTGAGTTGTTTTTTTTTTTTTATCTAATCTTCTAACTATTTTTTTTTTTAAATAGCTATCTCAAAATTTTGATTGGATACATTTGGGGAAAAATGGCTTGGGTGGCAAGTTGCCTTCCGATCAATTTTGAATCTTCAAAAGGGAACTAGAGCTTTCACCTTCCAATAAAATGAGCCCCCTCTGAGGTTTATGTGACCACTCCTTCCATAAAAACCTTAAATGCCCCCGGGGTATGGCTTACAAAACTTGCCCTTGGTCTCTGGGACAGTTTGTCAACCCAGGAGTTTTTGTTATCTGATCTTTGAACTATTTTTTACAAAATGGCTATCTAAAGATTTTGATCCAATGCATTTGGGGAAAAGGACTTTGCGGGGGAGGGGGGGGCTTGTTGCCCTCCAATCATTTTTAACTCCTAAAAAGGACACCAGAACTTCTAATTTCCAATCAAATGAGTCCTCTCTAAACTTTATACAACGATCCCTTCCATATAAACCTTATAAGTCATAATACAATTTTATGTAACTTATATATAACTTATGCCCATGGCATGACTATAACACTTGCTCCCGGGATCAGGGGGGTTTTCTTGACCCCGGATTTTTGTTGGCTGACCTTTGAATTATCTTTAACAAAATAGGCATCTGAAAGTTTTTATATGATGCATTCTGGGAAAAGAGGGGGGGGGTCTAGATGCCCTCCAATCGCTTTTGACTCTTCTAAAGGGCACTAAAACTTCTGATTTTTAATCGAATGAGTCCCTTCCGAAGTTTATATGACCACCCCTTCCATATGAAGTGCCTCTAATAAAAAAATAAAATAAAAAATAAATAATAAAACATTGAAACCTTATGGCCTTTACAAAACGCTTTAGCGCTGCCTTCGATATTTCTTGATTTCAATTGCCTCCCTGAAAACCTGAATGAGACCTTTAACCGAGGCAATAGTGGATATATTATAGAAAACAACGAAATTTTGAGGGTTAACACTAATGTATGAGGCATCATAACTCTGGAACCAAGGTGGAATTAAAACTCTTGGACCTTTGGCATAGCTTCATGACTCTGTCGGTTGATGATTTGGGTTCCAATAAGCTCTATTCTAATTACTGGATAGTCCTCCCAATATAGAAAAAAGCACAAGAACTGATATTTTATACACACCACTATTTGAGATGAGGTTAGTTTTGTTCTTCCTGCAGTTTAAAAAGCTCTCTACTTTGTTAAAACCCTTTAATGTGATACTGAGGCTATTTTATTTTCTTTAATTTTTTTTAATTCTTGTCAATCAATTTTGAAATATAGAATAAAGCAGAAAAAACTTGATTTACTGCCCGTTTAGGAGATGCTTTCATGCCTCTTTTAATTTAGTGTATGTTTTTAAGTTTTTTTTTTTATTTTGTCTGGAGAACTTTTATGTGTAGTCTATTATTTACTCACTATATCTTTTTTTTTTTTGCGCTGAGGGCGGTTGAGAGGAGGTCTTAACCAATATATTTGCATACTATTAATCCATATTCACTAGCTACAATTATCCTCGTTTTTTCTTTTTAGTTTTTTCATTTTATAATAAGTTTTTAATATCGCTTTCTTGGGTAACGAATCTTAACTAATCACTTCTTGAGTTAAGTCTTTTGTTTTACCTCACGCAAAAGGAAAGTGATACTCTGCAAAGAAAATGTATCTAACTAAGGATTCTGCGCCAGTTGTTCATGTTTTCCTAGAGATTTTTGGGAAAAAAAGTAAGCAGTGAGATACAGCACTCCTAAGACGATGGTAAGGGGGTGTTTCGTGAAATATTAGAAGAATGAATGGACTACCTAATAGGATACTATTAATATTTACTGGGATTAATTTCATAAACAGTAAGTGACTTTACTTGAAGGAAAGTGATATAACTCTTCTAAGAACAGACGTTTAATTTTTTAATTGACGGTTGGGAGAGGAGACGTTAAACATGCCACTTCGCATGAAAAGAAAAATCCAAAGTGATATTGCTCAGTTAATCACTTAACTGATAAATAATTCTCAACTTTTGATTCAAAAGGAATTTAAAACACGGTTAAAAATATCAATTGGTTCATAATAGAAAAAAGTAAGTAAATTGCGACTATTGTCAATAGTAATTGATATTATAAAAATCAATGATCTGATTACAATACACATAATAATTATTAGCATAAGACAATCCTGATGAAAAAGAACAACGTTAAAAGATATTTCTTAAAGCACTCTTTCTAAAGTGAAATTTCTTGCAGAAGTAAAATTACTTTTGAGAAGTATATTTATTCAGAATGATTTCCATTTCACTAATTTAAAATTTTTTATCTTTCCAACATTTTCTCCAATCCTTTGGTCCAAAATGTGAAGTTTTTAGTGCTGTTTGGGATTCAAAATTTACTAGACACAATTTCTATTTTTCTGTTTTTATTCATACTGAAAAAGATTTCTTTCTGATACTGATGTAAACTATGTATCCTTCTATTTAATGTTGCAAACTGTGTATTATTAGACCATTTGCTGAGCTGCATTCATAGGGAGAAGCTGGAAGGGATGTATGTTCAATCATACTTTGATGCTCCTGATTTGCATTATCCTGCTAACCCTCCCTTTGAGAACAAATTGCCAAAACTACTAATACTACTACTACTACCAACTCACTGCCACACCAAGTCACCTGAGGCACTCAGAGCTACATATACTCCTCCTTCATTCCAATCTATTCAAAGTCTTCCTGTTTACACCCTAATAAGAAGTTCCCATTTCCCTTAATCTTTCCTTTATTACATCCTCCCGCCTCATTCTGGGATGACTTGCTTTTTGTTCGGCCAGACAGTTTGTCGACAAGGACTATCTTCGGCATTAAGTCATCCTTCATTAGCAGAACGTGTCCTAGCCATCTCATTCTTTTTCGTATTAGCCCTAGAAAGCAAGATTAAACCATATTTTTCATATAGCTTACTGTTTGAGATAAGGTAAGTCAGTCCGTTACCCAAAATAATACTTAGGTAATTTCTCTTGAAAAAATCTAGCAAATCCTTCTCCGTTTTTCTGGGTGGTTACGATTCAGGTACTTACTTTAATGACTTTACTTTTATAACTTTTATAGTTTGTTTTTACTTTTTTAACTTAAATAAATCAAATAATATTAACATTTTGATTAATAAATGTCAGTATATGTATATTAAACTGAAAATGCACATTCATTTGTATTTTTTTCAGTAAAGTGCAAATTATGTTCTGGCCTGGGAAGGCATAGGGGGTTTTGAGCCCTAATCATGTTAATTTCTGCTCGTTTTGAGTTTGACTCGGTTATTTAATATAATTTCTGCTCGTTTTGGGTTTCATTTATTTATCGATCCTGATTTGTGGTTGTTCCACGCTTGGTAGATTATTTGATTTATTTTTGCTCATTTTAGGTTTAATGGAGCTCTTTACTTTTCTTTGAAAAACTTATTTTGTGGAAAAGTTTTTCCAATTAATTTCTGTTCGTTTTATATTGACATAGTATTTTCAGGAAAAGAAAATAATACTTTAATTTTTTTTTTGTTTTTGTAAGACTTTATAGTTTGGCCTGCTATTGTATGCTGGAGAAAAAATTTCAGCAATTTTTAACTAAATAAACCCTTTTAAAAATCTGTACACAAATAGTAGCGATTAATTTAATTTCATACCTCCTCTAGTTGACCTGAAATAGAAAACTTGATACCATTCGCAAAAAAAAAAAAAAAAAAATATGTTTACGTTCTTTGATAGCTTGGATACACTCACACTATTTTGATTTGGTTAAATTTTAAGAACAGGAGTAGCCCCGAAAGTTTGAGCATAATACCCTCAATCGTTCTTGGGACACTGCTGAGATGCCCTATTGGGAATTAGCAGTAACACAGTGCATTTTGATTTAATCTTAAGGCATGATTTAGTTTTTAAGCATAATGGGTAAATGGGAGGGTGGATGTGGGAGGGAGTCTAGTTGCCCTCGAATCACTTTCGACTATTATAAAGGGCATTAGCTGTTTCAATTTTTAATCGAATGAGCCCCTTTCGAAGTTCCTACGACAACTCCTTTAATACGAAGTGCCCTGGTCTAAAAAAAAAAAAAAATATAATAATAATAATAATTCATTGTACCCACACTGATCTTTACTATAAAAATGTCAAGCCTTCCAATCAATTTTAACTATTAAAAAGGGCACTAGCCCATTTAATTTCCAATCGAATGAGCCCTTTTGAGTTTCTACGACAACGCTTTCTGTAAACATCTTATATTCTCACAGGGCATAAATTAAAACCCTTGCCCTGAGGGCCGTGAGGGGATTGTCATCCTCAAAGAACTAATTTCCAGAACTTTCAACTACGTTAAACAAAACGGCTTTCTCAAAATTTTGATTGGATGTGTCTGGGGAAATGGTGGGGGTGAGACGGGCGTTACTTGCTCTCCAATCACTTTCAACAATTAAAAAAGGCATTAGCCCTTTCAATTTCCAATCGAATGAACCCTTTTGAAGTTTCTAACACAAATGCTTTTAATAAAAACCTTATATGCCCCCAGGGCATAACTTAAAACCCTTACACTGAGGGCTGGGGGGGGGGGGGGGTGTCATCCTCAAAGACCTAATTTTCAGAACTTTCAACTACGGTGAAGAAAATTGCCATCTCAAAATTTTGATTCGATGTGTTTGGGGAAATGGTGGGCGTGAGAGAGGGGTTAGTTGCCCTCCAATCACTTCCGACTATAATAAAAGGCACTAGCCATTTCTATTTCCAATCGAATGATTCCTTTTGAATTTTCTATTACAACACTTTCTATAAAAAAAAACCTTATATGCCCCCTTGCAAAACTTATAACCCTTACCCTGAGGGCTGTGGGGGGAGTCTCATCCTCAAAATCATAATTTCCGGACTTTTTAAATACGTCGAACAAAATGGCTATCTCAAAATTTTGATTGGATATGTTTGGGGAAATGGTGGGTATGAGAGGGGTGTTAGTTATCCTCCAATCACTTTCGGCTTTAAAGGGCACATGCCCTTCAAATTTCCAAATTTTCAGCTAAATCCCCAGCTTAGTTAAGACACATTTGTCGCAATGAGTGAGGGTAAGAAAGGCCCTTCTTGCCAAGTTAATTTGCAGATCTGACCTTCTTTGTGTTTGGACCCAGTCAGGCTTAGCTCTTTGTACCGAGCTAATGTGTAGCTGGGGCTTGGTTTGTGTTTAAACCGCGTCAGGACTTTAGCTAATGTTCATGTTGCGGAGTCACTTAGACTGGAAGGCCTCAAGTCAAGACTTCGCTCATTATTGTACCAGTACTTGAAATCGACCAATTTTGAAAGGATTTTTGGCAATTTTTTTCATGTGTCAGAGCTTAGCTTGTTTTCACGTAGGCAAAATAAAATTCCTTAGCTTTGTTTTAGCTAGTTTTAAGAACTGATTCAGCATGTATCTTGTTTTTGTACAAAGTCAGGACTTATCTATCGTTTGCAATGAATCACAACGTAGCTCATTGTCAAATCGAGTGAGTCCAAAACTTGGCTTGTTTTTATGCAAAATCGGGCCTTTCTTTTATTTGAACAAGTATCAGGTATTCAGTATGGCCATCTCTTTTTGATTGAAATTTATTTGTAAAGTAATGGCTTTATGAATAGTTGGAGCCCATTCACCAATGGGCCCCATGGGCTATTCCTTTTCGAAGGCATAAATCCAGAATTTTTATTCGCTTAAGTAAAATCTTTATCTCAAATATTATGCCAATGTTTATTGGACCTCAGTGGTGCCAGAAAGCAAGACATGGCACAGGGGTGGGGGGGGGAACGTCCTCCAATCCTTTTTGAGCTTTGTAAGGTGCAATTTAGCTTTCAATTCAAAGTCGAAATAGTCTCCTTCCATATATTTTGCCACCACCAAGTCTAAGCAAAACGGTAAAGAAAAAGACACATCGTTCTATTTTAAGTCCACTTTACACAATTAAGCCTGATCCATTTTAAAGTAGCCTACTTATAATTAGCTGGAGTATTAACAGAGTAACAATCGTTAAGGTAACATCGGCAATATTGGTATGGCTTCTTCTATTGAACCATATATTATGAATGCATTATTGGTAGATTTGGCAAAGAAGTGCTGTAAGATCCAATAATTCTTATTAAAACAGCACAATTACCAGTGTTTTACCACATTGTTGCTTGTATTAGTTTACCAGTAAAATATATTTCTCAGACAGTACATGGTGACTAACTGCAACAGTTAGTTACAGAACTGTACGGTAATGCCCTTTTTAAGTGACCAAAAGACTGGAGGACAACTGGCCCTTCCTCTCTAACACCTCTTTCCCCAAAGCACATCTGACCAATATTTAGAATTAGCCATTTGGTTCAGCATAGTTGAAAGGACAAAGAACAATGCTACTTGGGTTGCATAATGGGCATGAAATGAAGGGGGTGCAAATTATCCGAATATACCATTGTTTACATATGGTGTTAGGTATCCACCATTGGGAAGATTTTTTCGTGGAGTGGGGGATTTCCGCAGGAGAAATTTTCCGTGGAGTGAATTTTTGCAAGGGATCCTTTCATAGTTATATTTCCAGGGTAAATTGTTTATGGAGGGGGGATTTCTAGCATGGGTTAAAATCAATTAGAAATAAACAAAAATGGAAGTAAAGAGAATTTTCCAGAGGGAAAATTTACCCGGGGGAATTTTCAGTGAGAAAAGAATTGTTTAGGGGGAATATTTAGGGGGGATTTTGCGTGAGAGGAATTTTTCACGAAATGAATTTTTGCGTGGAGATGTTTTCCACGAGAAGAATTTTTTGTTAGACGGGAGGGGATTCCACGGGGAAAATTACCCACAAAAGTGTGAGGTGGATTTTCAGGTATTACTTAAAAAACGATCAAAAATTAAATAACAAAGTATGCTTTTTCAACTTGCTTCAAAGTTTGCCTTTTTTTCCAATTCTTTAATAATGACTGCTGAATTGGAACAAGGGCGTTGAATTGGCATAAGAAGCTTTTTAAAGCATTATAAAGCTTTAGCGTAACGAGCAAGGGGTAGAGGAGAAGGCAGTCCCCCTCATATACTTAATAATTTCTGTTTGTTTTAAGTTTTTATGTTGCTCCTTATTTTCAGATGAAAAAATACATTCTTAATTTAATAATATATAAGGATTTGATGTTAAATCATTCCTACTCTGCAAAGGAAAAAGTCTCAAGAAAGATAAAAATCAACTTGTTTCACTAGTATGTGTGTTGTAAATAAACTTCAGATTAGAACTCCCGAGGACATTTCATGCTATTACTTAACCCCTTACATGGCTACAAATTTCAATTGCATTCCACTCCCTCGCAGTTAGCCTGTAAAGTACAAGCAATTTATATCAGATCAAACAGTTCGTGGTAACAACTGTAAGTAAGGAGCGACACGGCTCAATGGTAACCGAAACTGTAGAAAACGGAATTTTGATACCAATATATACAACAAAAGAATCAGATTTTAATGCTGATTTCAAATATACAAGTTTCATCAAGTTTAGTCCTACGTATCAAAAGTTATGCGCCTAAGAAAATTTGGCTGATTATCAAAAAAAGGGGGAAAGACACCCTGAAAGCTATAGAACCTTAATGAAAATCACACCATCAATTCAGCGTATCAGAAAACCCTACTGCAGAGGTTTCAAGCTCCTATCTACAAAAACGTGGGAGGATGGGGGTTATGTGGGAGGATCTTTTCCACGAAGGAAGTTTTCATGGGGGAAGGGACATTGCTATGAAGGGGGCGCCGGATTTCCCAGCATTATTTAAAAAAGATCAGAAGTTATATATAAAAAAACAAGTTTTTAAACTGAAAGTAAGGAGCAACATCAAATCTTAAAACGACAGAAAACATTACGTATATGATTGGGTTCACCCCCTAGTCAATACCTCGCTCTTTAAGCCAAAGATTATTTAGTACTTTCATAAGAGCTATTTATTCTAGTTAACGGCATTTGTGATTAAGGGGTCATTTTTAAAGAATTGGAACAAAATTTGAACTTTAGCTTAAAGAAAAAGGTATTGACTAGGGGGCAAACCCTCTAATATACGTATTAAAAATATATGAATATAGAAGTTCGTTTCGTAAGTTAATTCGTAAGTTACGTATATTTATTACTAATAAAAACGTTCGTAAATAAAATTAAAAAAGTTTCGAGAAAGCCATTTCACCGAATAAAAGTAAAATTAATATTCAGATTGTGTTTTAATTATTCATGTACGGTGAGCCAGAATCAAAAACTGCATTAATTCAAAAACGTTCAAAAATTAAATAAAAAAAACAGTTTTTTTTAACTGAAAGTAAGGAACGACGTTAAAACTAAAAACGAACAGAAATTATTCCGTATATGAAAGGGGCTCTCCCCTCCTCAATGCCTCGCTCTTTACGCTATAGTTTGACTTTCTCAAAACTCAGTTAAAAAAAAAAAAAAACTTTAGCGTAAAGAGCGAGGCGTTGAGGAGGGGAGAGCCCCTTTCATATACGGAATAATTTCTGTTTGTTTTAATTTTTAACGTCGTTCCTTACTTTCAGCTAAAAAAAAACTTGTTTTTTTATTTAATAATTAAATAAGAGCATTTTATTATTATTTTTTTTTATTGAAGTATTTCCATCGAAATCAATCCAGAAAACTTTAGGTGAAGTCACTTGCCATTACATGAAGGTAGAGTGTCAAGAAATCATTGTTATCTGGGAAATTTTATAAATGTTTTATCATTCTTTGGTGAAATTAATTAAACAAACTTTTTCCACAAAATAAGATTTTCAAAGCAAAGTAAAGAACCCCAATAAACAAAAAATGAGAAAAATCAAATCAAATAATCTACCAAGCGTGAAACTACCACAAATCAGCATCGATAAATAAATGAAACCCAAAACGAACAGAAAGAAAATTACAATAAATAACCGAGTCAAACTCAAAACAAGCAGAAATTAACATAAGTTGGGCTCAAAACCCCTATGCCTTCCCAAGGCCAGAATAAAATTTGCACTTTACTGAAAAAAAATTAAATGTTTTTACTTTTATGAATTTAATAAAACAAATAAATTAACTTTTTGGTTACTAAATATCAGTATATATATATTAAACCGACAATGCACATTCATTTGTATTTTTCAGTAAAGTACAAATTATGTTCTGGCCTTGGGAAGCCATAGGGGTTTCGCGCCCAAACTTATGTTAATTTCCGCTCGTTTTAAGTTGGACTTGGTTATTTATTGTAATTTCTGTTCGTTTTGGGTTTCATTTATTTTTCGATGCTGATTTGTGGTAGTTTCACGCTTGGTAGATTATTTCATTTTATTTTTGCTCATTTTTTGTTTAATAGAGTTCTTTACTTTTCTTTGAAAAACTTATTTTGTGGAAAAAATTTTTTTTGATTAATTTCTGTTCGTTTTATATTTACATATTCTTTTCAGGGAAAAAGGAAAAAACACACTTTCAGTCTTTTTTTTTTAAACTATAGTTTGGCCTTCTATTTGTAAGCTGGAGACAAATTTTCAGCAATTTATAACAATATACACCCATTTAAAAATCTGGACACAAATAGTAGTGTTTAATTTAGTTTCATACCTCCTATAGTTGACCTAAAATGGAAAACTTGATACCATTCGCAAAGAAATCTGTTTACTTTCTTTGATAGCATGGATATACTACCGTACGCTATTTTGATTTGGTTAACTTTTAACAGCAGAAGTAGCCCCAAAAGTTTCAACATGATACCCTCAGTCGTTCTTGGGATACTGCTGAGATGCCTTATTTGGAATTAGCAATATCACAGTGCATTTTGATTTAATCTTAAGTCAACATTTAGTTTTTAAACATAATGGGCAAATTGGGGGGGGGGGGGTGGGCGTGGGAGGGTGGGAGTGGAAGGGGGATTAGTTGCCCTCAAATCACATTCGACTATTAAAAAGGGTACTAACCCTTTGAATTTCAAATCGAATGAGCCCCTTTTCAAGTTTCTAGGACAAAGATTTCAATAGAAACCTTATATGCCCCCAGGGCATAACCTATAACCCTTGTCCTGAGGGTTGTGGTTGAGTGTCCTCCTCAAAAAACATATTTTCTATCTGGAAATCAACTACGCTGAACAAAATGGCTATCTCAAAATTTTATTGGATATGTTTGGGGGAATGATGGGCGTGGGGGGGCTAGTTGCCCTCCAATCACTTTTTACTATTAAAAATGGCACTAGCCCTTTGAATCTCCAATCGAATGAGCTTTTTTAAAGTTTCTACGACAACGCCTTCTATAAAAAACCTTATACGCCCCCAGGGCATAACTAAACACCCTTGCCCTGAGGGTTGTGGGGGAGTGTCATCCTCAAAAACATAGTTTCTATCTCGAAATCAACTACGCTGAAAAAAATGACTTTCTCAAAATTTTGATTGGATGTGTTTGGGGGAATAATGGGCGCGGGGGGCTAGTTGCCCTCCAGTCACTTTCGACTATTAAAAAGGGCATTAGCTCTTTGAATTTCAATCAAATGAGCCCCTTTTGAAGTTTCTACGACAACGCCTTCTATAAAAACCTTATATACCCCAAGGGCACAACTTAAAACAATTGCTCTGAGGATTGTGGGGGAGTGTCCTCCTCAAAAACATATTTTTTATGTGAAAATCTACTACGCTTAACAAAGTGGCTATCTCAAAATTTTTTATTGGATGTGTTTGGGAAATGATGGGCGTGTGGGGGGGGGGCTAGTTGCCCTCCAATCACTTTCGACAATTAAAAACGGCACTAGCGTTTTGAATTTCCAATCGAATGAGCCTGTTTTGAAGTTTTTACGACAACGCCGTCTATAAAAACCTTACATGCCCCCAGGGCATAACTTAAAACACTCGCCCTGAGGGTTGTGGGGGAGTGTCCTCCTCAAAACAAATTTCTATCTGGAAATCAAACTACGCTAAACAAAAAATGGGTATCTCAAGATTTTAATTGGACGTGTTTGGGGGAATGATGGGCGTGTGGAGGGGTCTAGTTGCCCTCCAATCACTGAAAAAAAATGATTATCTAAAAATTTTGATTGGATGTGTTTGTGAAAAGGCGGGCGTCAGAGGGGGGTTAGTTGCCCTCAAATCACTTTCGACTATTAAAAAGGGTACTAGTCCTTTGAATTTTAAATCGAATGAGCCGTTTTTCAAGTTTCTAAGACAAAGATTTCAATAAAAACCTTACATGCCCCAGGGCATAACTTATAATCCTTGCCCTGAGGGTTGTGAGGGAGTGTCCTCCTCAAAAATATGTTTTCTATCTGGAAATCAACTACCCTGAACAAAATGACTATCTCAAAATTTTTATTGGATGTGTTTGGGGGAATGATGGTTGTCGGGGGTGGGGGGCTAGTTGCCCTCCAATCACTTTCGAATACAAAAAAAGGGCACTAGCCCTTCTTTAAAAACCTTAAATACCCCCAGGACATAACTTAAAAACCCTTGCCCTGGGGGATGTGGGGGAGTGTCCTCCTCCTCAAAAACATATTTTTTATCTGGATATCAACTACGCTGTACAAAATTGCTATCTCGAAATTTTGATTGGATGTGTTTGGGGGAATGAAGGGCGTGAGGGGGGGGGGGGCTAGTTGCACTCAAATCACTTTCGACTATTAAAAAGGGTACTAGCCCTTTGAATTTCCGATCGAATGAGCCTGTTTTTAAGTTTCTACGACAACACCTTCTATAAAAAACCTTATATGGCCCCAGGAAATAACTTAAAACCCTTGCCCTGAGGGTTGTGGGGGAGTGTCCTCCTCAAAACATATTTTCTATCTGGAAATCAACTACGCTGAACAAAAAATGGCTATCTCAAAATTTTGATTGGATGTGTTTGGGGGGAATGAAGGGGCGTGGGGGGGGGGGGGCTAGTTGCACTCAAATCACTTTCGACTATTAAAAAGGGTACTAGCCCTTTGAATTTCCAATAGAATGAGCCTGTTTTGAAGTTTCTACGACAACACCTTCTATAAAAAACCTTATATGCCCCCAGGGCATAACTTAAAACCCTTGCCCTGAGGGTTGTGGGGGAGTGTCCTCCTCAAAAAAATACTAGCCCTTTGAATTTCCAATCGAATGAGCCTGTTTTGAAATTTTTTTTGATAACGCCTTCTATAAAAAACCTTATATGCCCCCAGGGCATGACTTAAAACCCTTGCCCTGAGGGTTGTGGGGGGAGTGTCCTCCTCAAAACATATTTTCTATCTGGAGATCAACTACGCTGAACAAAATGGCTATCTCAAAATTTAAAGAATATATCTCAAAATTTTAATTCGATGTGTTTGGGAAAATGGTGGGCGTGAGAGGGGCATTAGTTGCTATCCAATCACTTTCAACTATTAAAAAAGGCGCTAGCCCTTTCAAT
The DNA here is from genome assembly GCA_027921565.1 of Artemia sinica. Lineage (NCBI taxonomy): Eukaryota > Metazoa > Arthropoda > Branchiopoda > Anostraca > Artemiidae > Artemia > Artemia sinica. The sequence continues at coordinate 69,272,755 of CM051264.1, forward strand.
TTTTCAATTGAATGAGCCCTTTTGAAGTATCTAAGACAGCGCTTTCAATAAAAACTTTATATGCTCCCAGGGCATAACTTACAACCCTTGCCCTGACGGCTCTGGGGGGGGGTCATCCTTAAAGACCTAATTTCCAAAACATTCAACTCCGTTGAATAAAATGGCTATCTAAATATTTGATTGGATGTGTTTGGGGAAAATGTGGGAGTGAGATGGGGGGGGGGGTTAGTGCCCTCAAATCTTTTTCGACAATTATAAGGGTACTAGTCCTTTGAATTTCAAATCGAATGAGCCCTTATTCAAGTTTCTACGACAAAGATTTCAATAAAAACCTTATATGCCCCCCAAGGCATAACTTATAATCCTTGCCCTGAGGGTTGTGGGGGAGTGTCCTCCTCAAAAATATATTTTCTGTCCGGAAATCACCTACCCTGAAGAAAATGGTTATCTCAAAATTTTTATTGGATGTGTTTGGGGACTGATGGGTGTGGGAGGGGGGGAGGGGTTAGTTGCCCTCCAATCACTTTTGACTATTAAAAAGGGCACTAGCGTTTTGAATTTCCAGTCGAATGAGCTTTTATTGAAGTGTGTGAGACAACGCCTTCTTTAAAAGCCGTATATACCCCCAGGGCATAAATTAAAACCCTTGTCCTGAGGGATGCTGGGGGAGTGTCCTCCTCAAAAATATATTTCCTAACTGGAAATCAACTACGCTGAACAAAATGGCTATCTCAAAATTTTGATTGGATGTGTTTGTGGGAATGAAGGGCGTGGGGAGGGGGGGGGGCTAGTTGCCCTCCAATCACTTTCGACTATTAAAAAGGGTACTAGCCCTTTGAATTTCCAATCGAACGAGCCTGTTTTGAAGTTTCTACGACAACGACGCCTTCTATAAAAACCTTATATGCCCCCAGGGCATAACTTAAAACCCTTTGCCCGAGGGTTGTGGGGGTGTGTCCTCCTGAAAAACATATTTTCTATCTGGAAATCAACTACGCTGAACAAAATGGCTATCTCAAAAATTTTGATTGGATGTGTTTTGGAGAATGATGGGTGGGGGGTGGTGGCTAGTTGCCCTCCAATCACTTTCGACTATTAATAAGGGCCCTTGAATTTCCGATCGAATGTGCCAGTTTTGAGGTTTCTATGATAACCTCTTCTATAAAAACCTTAACCTTTATATGCCCCTAGGACATAACTTAAAACCCTTGCCCTGATGGTTATGGGGAGTGTCCTTCTCAAAAAACATATTTTCTATCTGGAAATCAAGTACGCTGAACAAAACGGCTATCTCAAAATTTTGATTGGATGTGTTTGGGGGAATGATGGGCGTGGGGGGGGACTAGTTGCCCTCCAATCACTTTAGACTATTAAAAAGGGCACTATCCCTTTTAATTTCCAATCGAATGAGCCGGTTTTGAAGTTCCTACGACAACGCCTTCTATGAAAACCTAATATGCCCCCAGGGAATAACTTAAAAACCCTTGCCCCGAGGATTGTGGGGGTGAGTCCTTCTGAAAAACATAGTTTCTATCTTGAAATCAACTACGCTGAACAAAATGGCTATCTCCAAATTTTGATTGGATGTGTTTTGGAGAATGATGGGCGGGGGTGGTGGCTAGTTGCCCTCCAATCACTTTCGACTATTAATAAGGGCCCTTTGAATTTCCGATCGAATGTGCCAGTTTTGAGGTTTCTATGATAACAGCTTCTATAAAAACCTTATATGTCCCCAGGGCATAACTTAAAACCCTTGCCCTGAGGGTTGTGGGGGAGTGTCCTCCTCAAAAACATATTTTCTATCTGTAAATCAACTACGCTGAACAAGGGTACTAGCCCTTTGAATTTCCAATCGAATGAGCCTGTTTTGAAGTTTCTACGACAACGCCTTCTATAAAAACCTTATATGCCCTCAGGGCATAACTTAAAACCCTTGCCCTGAGGGTTGTGGGGGAGTGTCCTCCTCAAAAACATATTTTCTATCTCGAAATCAACTACGCTGAACAAAATGGCTATCTCAAAATTTTGATTGGATGTGTTGGGGGGAATGAAGGGCGTGGGGGGGGGGCTAGTTGCCCTTCAATCACTTTCGACTATTAAAAAGGGCACTAGCCACTCCAATATCCAATAGAATGAGCCCTTTTCGAAGTTTCTGCGACGACTCCTTCGATACGAAGTGCCCGGGTATGGAGAAAAAAAAAAACAAAAAAAAAACACATTGTGCCCACATCGTTCTTTACTCAGGCAGCGCTAGCGCGCTGCCCTATGATGGTGTTCTACCCGTCGACAGACTTACCAAATATTGTCCGCACAAAGATTTTTATTGAGCCTGCGTTTGAGCGAGACTTGGTTGCATAGTCAAATGTTACCAGGGGGCTAAGCTTCACTTGGTGAAGCAAATATTAGACAAAAAAAATAGTGACCAATGCATCTGCCTCCTCCTCCTCTCCGTGGTAATCTGAACCCCCATACCATGATTGACACAAAAGAAAACTCTTTTAAACAATCTTTTACAAGTACCTCCACTAGCTTCGCTCAATAAAGTGAATTTTAGACATAAAAACGATGTCCAGTATACCCCCCCCCACTAAGTAGAAAACTCTCCCCTTACACATCGGGTTAAATTCCCTCTAAGGAAATGCAACCCCCATACCCTGATTCACACAAATCTAAAACCTTTTGTATCAATTTTCCTAATTTAGCTGCACTGATATTCATTTTATTTTTTGTCTAGTTAATCCCTGTATCAGTGCCCGTAGACTCTACGAAAGTTCAACTGACCTTCTCTTACAACTGCAAGGTTCAATTGACCTACATGGCGAATAACTAATTAAACAATGGTTGTATACAGATTTTATACGAACATATAATCAAATACAATGTAAAATTAACCCATTCAAAATGTTTAAAAAAACTAGTTATGACATGATAATAATTAATAGCCCTTGCCAAACTGTCAAATTTCATTTTAAAAGTTTTTTCCAGTTTCACAGTCTGTAATTTCAGTTATCAGAAGAGTTATATCGGGCCTAAAATAATGCAGTTGAGTTTAGAGTAGACAAAATAAATCCCAACGAAGCTAGAATAGGCTAGTAGCTGGGGCGTGATTAGCTATGGAGCAGGGGACAACTGCCCCCTCCAGAAACGAGTTTAACCTTCCCCCAGACCTCAGTTTGCCTCCCCCTTAGCTGAAATTTAATTTCTGCAAAAAATATTGTTTAAAATTAAGATAAACCTGCAAAATTCAAGTATCTAGAGAAAACAGGTCAGTTTTCTTTAATATATCTTTGCTTTTATGGTAATTTATGACTCATTTTTCAAATTTCATTGTGATCTTCACTTAGTTTGGAAAAAAAACTGGTTTCAACTTTGCCCCCCTTCCCGTATTTTGACTAAACTACGCCACTGCCTAGTAGGTTCCATGCAGAATCTGAATCTAAAGCCCACTAGTGTGGAATTAAACTCTATCTAGTATATGGTCTTTAATGATGCATTCTACCCTTTTTAGGATATTTAAACTTTGTAATACACTGACATTATTTTACTAATAGTTTTTAAATGTGACTGATATAATATAAAATTTTTATAAGACTTTGAGAATAGCTATTTCATCGTACGCATGTACATTAATCGTGTGTGTGAAATATGGGATCAAAGTCTTGTGATGTAGAATATATTTTTTGTTCCTGTCAGTGATTTTATTATTTCCAAATTTTGTTAGAATCTTTTCAAATTCCCACTCATCCCAAAAAAGAAGGGTCAGAAAATTATTCGACAAAACCAATAAAAATCAAATAAGAAAATTATCGACAAAAACCAATAAAAATCAAATAAGAACGTCAATTATAAGTAAATCAAGGATAAACTAAGAATAAGAACAAAATCAAAACAAAGTTAATCCAAGGACAAAATAAGAACAAAATCAAACAAAGCAAAAGCAAATTCACACATAACAACATCAACATATTCATAAGTAAATAAATAATAAAATATATATATATATATATATGAGATTCATATATATATATATATATATATATATATATATATATATATATATATATATATATATATATATATATATATATATATATATATATATATATATATATATATATATGAATCTCCACAATAAAACACACGCAGTAAACACAAATCACTTAAATCCTATTGAACCAAAACGGGGTATCAATCATTCTTTGAGTATGAAGAACTAAGCCTTCGGTTACAATTATTAATTGACTTAAGAGATTGCAAGTTCAGGGTCAGCAAGTTCATACTTTCAAACCAACGGAGAATGCCGATGCCATGGCGGTAGCGGAAGCAAATACTTGACGAACTGAAAGAAAATAGCCCGTACTTTCAGACAATTAGTTCTAGTAAATAGCTTCCAGAACGGAGCAAAATACAAAATGTGAGGGAGGGCTACAGCATTGAAAAGGTTAGCTAATAGTAGGCGGCTGAATCGAACTTTTGATGCAACAATCGATGCATAAGAAGCAGATACACGTAATACGAGATTTCTAGGAGAACGGATCGGGTGCGGCGCGTAGTAGCGACATACTAATGGAAAGACCTAGATAAACGAGGTAGTAAACAGCTCTAACAATGGCGTCGCCAAGCGCTACAGAGAAACGGTGGCTCACCTTTCCAATTAAAAAGCACTATTTCTGACTTATCAGCATTGAGACGAAGGCTAAGTTTAAGATACTCCTGTTGGAGTTTGACAAAAACCTCATTCTTTCTTTGGAGGGTACGGCTGAGATTTAAAACGTCATCTGCATAACAAAATAAAGACAGATTCAATGAATATAGCATCGGAGGTGTAGGGCACTGGTCATGGGCATCGAACATACAAATATTGAAAAGATTAGGAGAAGAAACTGCTCTTTGATGTGCACCTTTCAAGACAGGAATGAGTCTCCTATGTGTAACAAGGGGCATATTTTTATCCGGAGGTAGTTTCAGGCGAATACTTAATCGAAGTACATATCTCGAAGACATGCAATCACCGAAGATTTATGTCCGCATTTGGCCCCTTTGAGGAGTATTATATACAAAAAACAAGTTTTTTTTTAACTGAAAGTAAGGAACGACGTTAAAACTTAAAACGAACAGAAATTATTCCGTATATGAAAGGGGCTGTCCCTCCTAAACGCCTAGCTCTTTACGCTAAAGTTTTTTATTGTTTAAAAAAATAGAGTTGTGAGCAAGTCAAACTTTAGCATAAAGAGCGAGGCTTTGAGGAGTGGACAGACCCTTTCATATACGGAATAATTTCTGTTCGTTTTAAGTTTTAATGTCGTTCCTTACTTTCAGTTAAAAAACTTGTTTTTTTAATTTAATTTTTGAACATTTTTTAATTAATGCAGGTTTTGATTTTGGCTCACCGTAGATGAATAATTAAAACAAAATATTAATTTTGCTTTTATTTGGTTAAATGGCTTTCTCGAAACTTGTTTACTTTTATTTACGAACGTTTTTATTAGTAATTAAATAAGAAAAACAAGTTTTTTAAACTGAAAGTAAGGAGCGACATTAAAACTTAAAACGAACAGAAATTATTCCGTATATGAAAGGGACTGTCCCCTCCTCAACGCCTCGCTCTTTACGCTAAAGTTTTTTATTGTTTTAAAAAATAAAGTTGTGAGACAGAGTCAAACTTTAGCGTAAAGAGCGAGGCATTGAGGAGGGGACAGTCCCTTTCATATACGGAATAATTTCTGTTCGTTTTAAGTTTTAATGTCGCTCCTTACTTTCAGTTAAAAAACTTGTTTTTTTTTATTTTAATTTTTGAACGTTTTGAATAAATGCAGGTTTTGATCTTGGCTCACCGTACATGAATAATTAAAACAAAATTTTCATATTAATTTACTTTTATTTAGTTAAATGGCTTTCTCGAAACTTGTTTAATTTTATTTACGAACGTTTTTATTAGTAATAAATATACGTAACTTACGAATTAACTTACGTAACGAACTTCTATATTCATATATTTTAATACATATATTAGGGGGTTCGCCCCCTAGTCAATACCTTGCTCTTTAAGCGAAAGTTCGAATTTTGTTCCAATTCTTTAAAAAATGACCGCTTAATCACAAAGGCCATTAATTAGAATAAATAGCTCTTATGAAAGCACTAAAAAATCTTTGGCTTAAAGAGCGAGGTATTGACTACGGGGTGAACCCAATCATATATGTAATATTTTCTGTTCGTTTAAAGTTTCGATCTTGCTGCTATTACAGTTGAAATACTTGTTTTTATATTAAATTTCTGATCTTTTTTTAAATAATGCTGGGAAGTCCGGCGTCCCCTTTATAGCAATGTCCGTTCTCCCATGAAAACTTCCTTCATGGAAAGATCCTCCCACATAATCCCCGACCCACCCACCCCCCCCCCCACGACCAGGAAAAGTCTCCCCTGAAAACGTCTGTATACTTCCAAATAACCAATACTATATGTTAACATTGGGTAAAGTTCATAACTTTCAGCCCTCCCCCGGGAACTTCGGGGGATTAAGTCATCCTAAAAGACATGCTTATTATATTTTCGAACATGCTGAACAAAATGGCTATCTCAAAATTTTGATCAGGTGACTTTGGGAAAAAAATGAGCGAGGGAGGGGGCCTAGTTGCCCTCCTTTTTCTTTGGTCACTTAAAAAGGGCACTAAAACTTTTAATTTCCATTCCAATGAGCCCGCCCACGATATTCTAGGACAACTGGGTCGATACGATCACCCCTGGTGAAAAAAAAACAACAAATAAACACGCACCCGTGATCTTTCTTCTGGCAAAAAATGCAAAATTCCACATTTTTGTAGATGGGAGTTTGAAACCTCTACAGCAGGGTTCTCTGATACGCTGAATATGATAGTGTGATTTTCATTAAGGTTCTATAATTTTTAGGGGGTCTTTCCTCCTTTTTCTAAAATCAGCCAAATTTTCTCAGGCGCGTAACTTTTGATGAGTATGATTGAACTTAATGAAACTTATATATTTGAAATCAGCATTAAAATCTGATTCTTTTGATGTATCTATTTGTATCAAAATACCGTTTTCTAGAGTTTCGGTTACCATTGAGCCGGGTCGCTCCTTACTTATAGTTCGTTACCACGAAACTGTTTGAAAAATAAAGTTGTGAGACAGAGTCACACTTTAGCGTAAGGAGCGAGGCGTTGAGGAGGGGACAGCCCCTTTCATATACGGAATAATTTCTGTTCGTTTTAAGTTTTACTGTCGCTCCTTACTTTCAGTTTAAAAAACTTGTTTTTTTTATTTAATTTCTGATCGTTTTTAGTTAATGCAGTTTTTATTTTGGCTCGCCGTCATTGAATAAGTAAACAAAATTTGCATAAAAATTTTACTTTTCTTTTGCTAAATGGATGTCTCGAAATTTGGTTATGACGTAATTTACAAATTAACATACGTAACTAACTTCTATATTCGTATATTTTTCTTCTGGCTAAAAATACAAAGTTGCAGATTTTTGCAGATATGAGCTTGAAACCTATGTAATAGGATTTCTGATACGCTAAATCTGACGGTGTGATTTTCAATAAAATTCTTTCACTTGTAGGGATGTTTCCCCGCTCTTTAAAAAAGCAGGTAGATTTTCTCAGGCTCGTAGCCTTTGATGACTAATACTAAACTTAATAAAATTTATATATATAGAATCAGCATCATAAACACACTCTTTTGATACATTTATTGACATCAAAATTCCGTTTTTAAAAGTTTTGATTACTATTGAGCCGTATCGCTTTTTTTTTATTGTTTTTGTTATTACGTATATGTTATTACGTATATGAGGGGGTTCTCCCCTTAGTCAATACCACGCTCTTTACGTTAAAGGTTAAAAAAAAATTTGATTCACAAACCCCTGAATCACAAAGGCCGTTTAATTAGAATAGATAGCTCTGTTGAAAGCACTAAAAAAAAACTGCAACATAAAGAGCGAGGTATTGACTTGGGGGAGAACCCCCTTACATACGTTATAATTTCTGTTCGTTTTAAGTTCTAATGTTGCTTCTTACTTTCAGTTGAAAAAACTTGTTTTTTTTTTTATTTAATTTCTGATCGTTTTTTAAATAATGCTTGGCACCCCTATATGTTAACATATGTTAACATATACTATATGTTAACATTGGGTAAAGTTCATAACTTTTAGACCTCCCCCTGGGGACTTTGGGGGATTAAGTCATCCTAAAAGACATATTTATCATATTTTCGACCATGCTGAACAAAATGGCTATCAAAATTTTGATCGGGTGACTTTGGGAAAAGAATAAGCGTGGGAGGGTGCCTAGTTGCCCTCCACTTTTTTTGGTCACTTAAAAAGGGCACTAGAACTTTTAAATTCCGTTCAATGAGCCCTCCCACGATATTCTAGGACCACTGGGTCGATATGATCACCCTGGGGAAAAAAAAAAGCAAATAAACACGCATCCGTGATCATTCTTCTGGCAAAAAAATGCAAAATTCCACATTTTTGTAGATAGGAGCTTGAAACCTCTACAGTAGGGTTCTCTGATACGCTGAATATGATGGTGTGATTTTAATTAAGGTTCTATAACATTTAGGGGGGTCTTTCCTCCTTTTTTGAAAATCAGCCAAATTTTCTCAGGCGCGTAACTTTTGATGGGTAGCACTAAACTTGATAAAAGTTATATATTTGAAATCAGCATTGAAATCTGATTCTATTGATGTTTCTATTGGTATAAAAACCCGTTTTCTAGAGTTTCGGTTACCATTGAGCCGGGTCGCTTACTTACAGTTCGTTACCACGAACTGTTTGATAAATATACTTAACTTGCGAATTAACTTACGTAACGAACTTCTATATTCATATATTTTTAATACTTATATTAGAGGGTTTGCACCCTAGTCAATACATTGCTCTTTAAGCTAAAGTTCGAATTTTGTTCCAATTCTTAGAAAATTTAAATAACAAAGTTAATCACAAAGGCCGTTAATTAGAATATATAGCGCTTACGAAAGTACCAAAAAATCTTTGGCTTAAAGAGCGAGGTATTGACTAGGGGGTGAAACCCAATCATATGCGTAATATTTTCTGTTCGTTTTAAGTTTTGATGTTGCTCCTTAATTTCAGTTGAAAAAACTTGTTTTTTTAATTTAATTTCTTATCTTTTTTTTTAAATAATGCTGGGAAATCCGGCACCCCCTTCATAGCAATGCCCCTTCCCCCATGAAAACTTCCTTCGTGGAAAGATCCTCCCACATAACCACCGACCCAACCCCCCCCCCTACTCACTACCAGAAAAAATTCCCCTGAAAACGTCTGTATACTTCCCAATAACCAATACTATATGTTAACATTGGGTAAAGTTCATAACTTTCAGCCCTCCCCCAGGGAACTTCGGGGGATTAAGTCATCCTAAAAGACATAGTTATCATATTTTCGACCATGCTGAACAAAATGGCTATATCTCAAAGTTTTGATTGGGTGACTTTGGGAAAAAAAATGAGTGTGGGAGGGGGCCTAGTTGCCCTCCATTTTTTGGCCACTTAAAAGGGCACTAGAACTTTTAATTTACATTCCAATGAGCCCTTCCACGGTATTCTAGGACCACTGGTTCGATACGATTACCCCTGAAAAAAAAAAAAAAAAAAAAAAAAAAAAAAACACGCATCCGTGGTCTTTTTTCTGGCAAAAAAAATGCAAAATTCCACATTTTTGTAGATAGGAGTTTGAAACCTGTGCATTAGGGTTCTCTGATACGCTTAATATGATGGTGTGATTTTCATTAAGGTTCTGTAATTTTTAGGGATCTTTCCCCCTTTTTTCAAAAATCAGCCAAATTTTTCTCAGGCACGTAACTTTTGATGGGTTCTTAAGGACTAATAATAAGGACTAAACCTTATGAAACTTATATATTTGAAATCAAAATTAAAATCTGATTCTTTTGATGTATCTATTGGTATCAAAATTCCGTTTTCTAGAGTTTCGGTTACCATTGAGCCGGGTCGCTCCTTACTTACAGTTCGTTACCACGAACTGTTTGATAACTGGGTGGATGAGGGAATCAATGGTGTATCTGATATCGTGACTAGCGAGAATTAAACATTCTCCTAAGGATTTGGTATCAATTAGTATATTGGCTACAACTGTAAGGGCATCAGTACAGCCTATTCCACGCTTGGACCCGAACTGGTGAGGTGGAGCGTAAAATGTCTGTTCAAGGTCAGATCGAAGAAGGGGCTTGAAGAATTTAAAAAATGAAGAGAGTCGCAATCGTAATAGGTGGAAATGAAGAACATTCTGGGCTTGGTTTCCCTTTTTTTGGGAATTGGGATAAGATCTCCAAAGCAAAAAAAAGAGGGTACAATTCGCCGTGTAAAAATCCTCTGCATTAAAAGTGCCAAGTGTTGAACTAATGCTTCTCCCCAGAACTTTAAATGCAAAGTACTAATGTGGTCAATACCCTTGGATAATCTAGGTTTTAAATGCCCAATGACATCTACAACTGATGCTGTGCTAACAACGAGCTCTCTCTTGGGACTGGTAGCTGGGAAATGATCTAACTCAGTTTCATAAACAACGTTCAAGGTTCTGATCAGGAGCAGCAAATTCGGATTCATTGTAGGCATACCATTCCTCGTCAGGAATGTCAGCTACAAAGACATATGAAAGAGACCTATCTCAGCAAGAGATAATTCTAAAAAGAAAATTTCTGTCATTTTTAGCACTTAGAAAAACTCCTCTTTGTATAGAGTCAAATTAAATAAAAAAACAAGTTTTTCTAACTGAAAGTAAGGAGCAACATTAAAACTTAAAAACGAACAGAAATTATTTCCGTATATGAAAAGGGGCTGTCCCCTCCTCAATACCTCGCTCTTTATGCTAAATTTTTTAATTGTTTTAAAAAATAGAGTTGTGTGACGGATTCAAACTTTAGCGTAAAGAGCGAGGTATTGAGGAGGGGGCAGCCCCTTTCACATACGGAATAATTTCTGTTCGTTTAAGTTTTAATGTCGCTCCTTACTTTCAGTTAAAAAAACTTGTTTTTTTTATTTAATTTCTGAACGTTTTTGAATTAATGCAGCTTTGATTTTGGCTCACCGTACATGAATAATTAAAATGAAATTTGCATATTAATTTTACTTTTTTGGCTAAATGGCTTTCTCGAAATTTTGTTCTGACGTAACTTATGAATCAACTTACGTAACGAACTTCTATACTCGTATGTTTTATTACGTATATTAGGGTGTTTGCCCCCTAGTCAATACCTTGCCCTTTACGCTAAAGTACGAGTTTTGTTCGAATCACAAACCCTTGAATCACAAAGGCCGGTTAATTAGAATAGATAGCTCTTTTGCAACTACTACTAAAAAAAACTTTAGCGAAAAGGGCGAGGTATTGACTAGGGGGCGAACCCCCTCATATACGTAACAATTTCTGTTCGTTTTAAGTTTTAATGTTGCTTCTTACTTTCAGTTGAAAAAAACTAGTTTTTTTATTTAATTTATAATCGTTTTTTAAATAATGCTGGGAAATCCGGCGCCCCCTTCACAGAAATTTCCCTTTCCCAAAGGAAGCATCCTCCATGGAAGGCTCCTTTCCCGTAACCCCCTCCTGCGACAAACCCCCCACAGCAGAAAAAAATCCCTCCTGAAACGTCTTTATACTTCCCATTAATCAATACTGTATGTAAACAATGGGCAAAGTTCATAACTTCCAGCCCTTCCCTCGGGAACTTCGGGTGATTAAGTCATCCTCAAAGACATATTTATTAAATTTTCGACTGTGCTGAACAAAATGGCTATCTCAAAAATTTTGATTGGGTTACTTTGGGGAAAAAATGAGAGTGGGAGGGGGCCAAGTTGTCCTTCAATTTTTTTGGTCACTTATAAAGGGCACTAGAAAAATTTTAATTTCCGTTAAAATGAGCCCTCTTACGATATTCTAGGACTACTGGATCGATTCGATCACCCCTGGGGAAATAAAAAAAAAAATAAATAAATAAAAAATAAACACGCATCCCTGATCTTTCTTCTGACAAAAAATAAATTCCACATTTTGCAGATAGGAGCTTGAAACTTCCGCAGTAGGGTTTCTTATACGCTGAATCCAATGGTGTGATTTTCATTAAAGTTATATGATTTTTGAGGGTGTTTCCCCCTTTTTTAAAATAAGGCAAAAATTTTCTCAGGCGCGTAATTTTTTGATGGGTAAAACTAAACTTAATGAAACTTATATATTTAAAATCAGCATAAAAATCTGATTCTATTGATGTATCTATGGGTATCGAAGTTCTGGTTTTCAGAGTTTCGGTTACTATTGAGTCGGGTCACTCCTTACTTACAGTTCGTAACCACGAACTGTTTGACAAGATTCACAGTACCAGTCGAAGGACGGTCACAATCCTTCCTGAGATTGAACGAAAATTTTGTTTCGAGGCAAGAAGCAACGAAATCAGGGTTCAAAGACCAGCCTGGAATGATTTCCTTACGTATTTTACGAATATTAGCCTTGTATTTTTAATCAGCACGTTCAGGAATTCTATAGTACCGACGATGAAAGTATGAAATTTTTTGTGAAATCTCAACTTCTTGTAATTTTGTGTCCCAGACAGATATTTGATATTTATTATATTAAATAAAAAAAAATCTTTGAAGTGGAAGTAACGAACAGTGTTAAAACTTAAATGAAATATAAATTTTCATGTACATCAGAGGGACTGTCCCCTGCCCCCTTTACACCAAAGTTTTTAATGTAATAAATGTAACCATATTATAAATGCAAATTTTATATAAGCCATATAAAGCCATGTATAACCATACAAATTTTAGTGTCAACAAATACAGCTTTTTGTTGTATCAAACTGCTTTATTTACCAACTGGCCATCATAGTTCATAGGTAGTGCAATGGAAAGTGAGAAGCCAAGTGGGCACAACGTATTATTTATTTATTCTTTTTTTTTCTCATTGAAGCACTTCGTAAGAGAAAGAGTTGTTGTAGAAACTTTGGAAGGAGCTCATTCGATTGGAAAATTTAAAGTTTGAGTGTTTTTTAAGTATCAAAAGTGATCGGAGGGCAACTTGACCCCCCACCTTAATCATTTCCCCAAATACATCTAGAAAAATTTTTAAGATAGACATTTCTTTACTATAATTGAAAGGCCCAGTAATTATGTCTTTGGGAATGTCAACCCCCTTCTCCTCATAGCCCTCAGGGCAAGGGCTATAAGTTATGTTAAATTCCTATTATTGTTTTTTACTTTCATAACTTTAATAAATCAAATAATAGAAACATTTTGATTACTAAATATCGGTATATGTATAATAAACTGACAATGCACATTCATTTGTATTTTTTTTTCAGTAAAGTGCAAATTATGTTCTGGCCTTGGGAAGGCATAGGAGTTTTGAACCCAACTTATGTTAATTTCTGCTCGTTTTGAGTTTGACTCTGTTATTTATTGTAATTTCTGTTCGTTTTGGGTTTCATTTATTTATCGATGCTGATTTGTGGTTCTTTCACGCTTGGTAGATTATTTGATTTTATTTTTGCTCATTTTTGTTTAACGGAGTTCTTTACTTTTCTTTGGAAAACTTATTTTTTGTGGAAAACGTTTTTTTTAATTAAAATCTGTTCGTTTTACATTGACATAGTCTTTCAGGGAAAAAGTAAATAATACTTTAAATCTTTTCGTTTTTTTTAAACTTTATAGTTTGGCCTGCTATTTGTATGCTGGAGAAAAATTTTCAGTAATTTTCAACAACATACCTCTTTTCAAAATCTGGACACAAATAGCAGTGTTTAATTTAGTTTCATACCTCCTCTAGTTGACCTGAAATGAAAAACTTGATACCATTCGCAAAAAAAAAAATCTGTTTACTTTTTTTGATAGCTTGGATATGCTTACACTATTTTGATTTGTTTAAGTTTTAAGAGGAGAAGTAGCCCCAAAGTTGAAACATAATACCCTCAGTTGTTTTGGGATACTGGTGAGATGCCTTATTGGAAAATACGTAGTATTAATACACTGCATTTTGATTTAATCTTAAGGCAACATTTAGCTTTTAAACATAATGGGCAAATGGGAGGTTGGACGTGGGAGGGGGATTAGTTGCCCTCCAATCACTTTTAACTATTAAAAGAGCATCAGCCCTTCTATTTTCAATTGAATGAGCCCTATTCGAAGTTCTTACGACAACTCCTTCGATAGGAAGTGCCCTGATCTTATCAACAACAAGAATAAAAATAATACATTATACCCACATCGATCTTTACTATAAAAATGTCAAGCCTTCCAATTACTTTGACTATTAAAAGGGGCACTAGGCCTTGCGATCTATAATCGAATGAGCCTTTTTTGAGTTGTCCCAGGGCATAAATTACAACCTTTACCCTAAGGGCTCTTAGGGTGGTTGTCATCCTCTAAGACCTAATTTCCAGAACTTTCAACTATGTTAAACAAAATGGCTGTCTCAAAATGTTGATTGTAAGCGTTTGGGGAAATGGCGGGCGTGCGAGGACGTTAGTCGCTCTCCAATCACTTTCAACAATAAAAAAAATGCACTAGCCCTTTCAAATTCGAATCAAATCAGCCCTTTTGAAGTTTCTATGACAATGCTTTCAATAAAAGCCTTATATGCCCACAAGGCATAAATTACACCCCTTGCCCTGAGCGCTGGGGGTTTGTCATCCTCAAAGACCTATTTCCAGAACTTTCTACACGTTGAACAAAGTGGCTATGTGAAAATTTTTATTGGAGTGTCTGGGGGAATGATGGGCGTGAGAGGGGGGTTAGTTACCCTACAATCACCTTCGACTATTAAAAAGAGCACTAGCCTTCTGAATTTCCAATTGAATAAGCCCCTTTTGAAGTTTTTACTAAAACTCTATCTATAAAAACCTTATATGCCCCCAGGGCATAACTTACAACCTTTGCCCTGGGGGCTCTGGGGGGTTTGTCATCCTTAAGTACATAATTTCCTGAACGTTCAAGTACGTTGTAGAAAATGGCTATCTCTAAACTTTGATTGAATGTTTTTGGGGAAATGGTGAGTGTGAGAGGGGTTAATTACTCTCCACTCACTTTCGACTATTAAAAAGGGTAATTTCAATTTCCAATCAAATGAGCCCTTTTTGAAATTTCTACAACAACTTTCTATATAAACCTTATTGCCCCCAGGGCATAACCTATAAACCCTTGAATTGAGGGCTCTGAGGGGGTTATTATTCTAAAAGACCTAATTTCCAGAACTTCGAACTACGTTGAAAAAATGGTTATCTCAAAATTTTGATTGGATGTGTTAGGGAAAATGGTGGGCGTGAGAGGGGGGTTAGTTGCTCTCCAATCACTTTCAACTATTAAAAAAGGCACTAGTCCTTTCAATTTCCAATTGAATGAGCCCTTTTATTGGCTTTACGACAACGCTTTCAATAAAAACCTTATATGCCCCCAGGGCAAAACCTGCAACCCTTTCCTGAGGGCTTTGGGGGGGGGGCTCATCCTTAAAGAACTAATTTCAAAAACTTTCAGCTACGTTGAATAAAGTGACTATCTAAAAATTTTGATCGGATGTGTTTGGGGAAAAGGCGGGCATGAGAGGGGGGTTAGTTGCCCTCAAATTACTTTCGACTATTAAAAGGGCACTAGCCCTTTGAATTTCCTATCGAATGAGCCCTTTTTCAAGTTTCTAGGACAAAGATTTCAAGAAATACCTTATATCCCCCCAGGACATAACTTATAACCTTTGCCCTGAAGACTTTAGGGGGATTGTCCTGCTCAAAGGTATAATTTCCTGAACTTTAAACTGCTTAAAACAAAATGGCTATCTAAAAATTTTGATTGGATGTGTTTGGGGAAATGGTGGGCGTGGAAGGGGTGTTAGTTGCCTTCCAAACACTTTCGACTATTAAAAAGGGGACTGGCCATTTCAATATCCAATCGAATGTGCCCTTTTTGAAGTTTATAAGACAACGCCTTCTATAAAAACCTTATATGCCCCCAGGGCATAACTTATAACCCTTGTCCTGAGGGCTGTGGGGGTGTGTCATATTCAAAGACCTAATTTCCAGATCTTAAAACTACTACGACGAAAAAAAATGGCTATCTCAAAATTTTGATTGGTGTTGTTTCGAGAAATGGTGGGCGTGAAAGGGGTGTTAGTTGCCTTCCATTCACTTACGACTTTTAAAAGAGCACAAGCCACTCCAATTTACAATTGAATGAACCCTTTTCAAAGTTTCTACGACAACTTCTTCGATACGAAGTGCCCTGCTCTAAAGGAAAAAAATAATAAATAATACATTGTGCCAACAATCGTTCTTATATGCCCCAGGGCATAACTTAAACCCCTTGCCCTGAGGATTATGGGAGAGTGCCTCCTTAAAAACATATTTTCTATCTGGATATCAACTACGCTGAACAGAATGGCTATCTCAAAATTTTGATTGGATGTCTTTGGAGAATGATAGGAGTTTGGGGGGGCGCTAGTTGCCCTCCAATCAATTTCGACTATTAAAAAGGGCTCTAGCCGCTCCAGTTTCCAATCGAATGAGCCCTTTTTCGAAGTTTCTACGACAACTTTTTCGTTACGAAGTGCCCTGGTCTAAGACCACGAAAAAAAAAAAATAATACATTGTGCCAACATCATTCTTTACTTACGCAGCGCTATTGCGCTGCCTATGGTTTGCCATTGACAAGTGCCAGAAGGTTTGACCTTTATTGTCCAAAAAGACGAAGAGCATTCAGGTGAACCTTTCAGAGAATATTGAGGAGAGTGTTGAAGTAAGTCCAAACACGTTATGTGTACATGGTTTGTCAAAAGAACGTAACTCCGGAATAACTGAGAGCAAAATTTTTAACTTTCAGGAAATGGTAATGGATGATCAATTGACCAAAACGGAAATATTTGCGCGATGCTACTGCTATTGCTGTTACTACTACTACAACTGCTCAAACTAATACCTCAGCATTTACTGCTTGTGTAGCGAATACTACCAATAGCGAGGGTATTGAAGTGAGAATTTGAGGAAATGTTTAGGGAAAAATTGAACTAAATAAAAACATACTATGTGCATACAGATTGTCACACGGGCGTATCAGCACGGTTAAAAAAACGGTTTATCTGATCGAGATGAAACTTCCAGGGCATAATGAGGGGATGACGAAAAGGCAACATGTGCATAATACTACTGCTACTACTGTTCCTACTACTATTACAACTACTAAGAAACTATTACTATTAAGATTAAGGGTATGAAGGTGAAAATTTGAGAGAATATAGAGGGGAAATTTGAATTAAATCAAAAGACCCTATGTGCATGGAGATTGTACAAAGGGCTAATCTTTAGCATAGATTAGGGTATTAAGTTGAACACTTCAAAGAATGCTTAAAGGGAAAGATCATTTGACCAAAATGTAATATTTACGCACCACTACAACTGCTACTACTATTACCGCTATTATTCTGTGGAAAGAATAATGTTCAACTGCTGCTACTATTACCGCTATTATAAACTACTATTACCGCTATTATTATTCTGTATTACACTACATTCTGTGGCGAGTATTACCAAGGCTGACGATACTGAAATGAAAATTATGGAAATGTTCAGGAGGAAGTTGAACTAAATCTTAAAATAGTATGCGAATAAAGATTATCAAAAAAATGTATCAGCAATATCTTCTGTAAATTGAAAAATGATTTGATTGGAAATTGAAAGTTCTAGTGCCCTTTTTTAGAGTCAAAAGTGACTGGATGGGAACCAGCGCACCTCCCACGCCCATCAATTCTACAAATATATCCAATCAAAATTGTAACATAGTCATTTTGTTCAGAATAATTTAAAAGTCCAGTAACTATGTCTTTTGGGATGTCAACCCCTTCTGACAGACCTTATAATCCCTTATAATCTTGCCCTTACCCTTGCCTCATATCTTACAGGCATAAGACCTATATCCTTGAATATTACGTTTTTCTTTGTTTTTCGACATTATGAGAAATAGGAACATTAAGAGTAGGGAGGGGCTTTCAGCTCGTGACAGGACATAATTTATGCATGTTTTCATGTTTTTTTTCACTGAGAATATTTTTTCATTGTTTTTCTCACTGATAATGTTTTTTCATGGTGTTTCTCACTTTAATGTTTGTTCATGGTTTTTCTCAATGTTGATGGATGTAGACATCTGGTTATTGGATGATGGTTATGTGTGTTGATCAATTTATTTGTTGTTTTCTTGGATGTCAACATAAGTCCAACAACAACTTGGATGTCAACAACAATTGCTGGATTTTTCTTGGATTTCAACATAAGTTCACAATCAACAATTGCTGGATTATCGAGTCTAACGGGACAAGATCAAGTGTCTCTTTCTAAGCCAATCAGGGAGTCGTAAATATTAGCGAAACAGGATTGCAGTGAATATAAGGAAAGGATTTTTGCCATAGTTTTTATTAGTGTGTGAATAGAAGTTCACTAAGTCTATAGTTATCAGTGTGATAACATGAGTGAACAAATTGAGTTAGAAATATCCTTTTATTGCAACTGTTCTATATGTAAAGGACATTATCATGATATTGAACATTCTCATGAACCTACTACATGTTTATACGATGTGGACGTAGGGATAGAGGAGAAAAATCTGGAGGAAATTAGGAAAAAAATTATAAATGATATGGAGAGAAATTTATACAGATTGCAAGCAAACTCGCATAAAACAAGGTTTGATATGACAGAAAAAGAAGATCAAAAGAAGAGACTGAGAAACGAGGGCTTTCTCTACAGAGATACCTCAAAAAATAGTATTAAAGACAATGATGAAAACTCGAAGAAAAAAGTATATAGTGCAAGATATAGCAGTGAATATTATAATGAATATGATCTGAGAGAAGGGGAAAAGTGGCCCTTTAAGAGACAACATAAGAGTTTATTCAATGGAATGGATTTTAAACATCAAAAATCGTTCTGGAAGAGCTCTCATATATCATTTTACAATAAATCTCATTATTGATTTGATTGATAAGTTATGTATCGTAACCTTGCAATAAATTTGTTTGTACTACATTAATTTTCTCCTACTCGATAAGCCTAGAGTACGAATACCAACACAGACTTCTGTATATGAATAGTTTCAGATTGAATAGATCACCATATAAAGTGTTATCAATCCTCAGTCATGTTTTCTATCAAAGATAAAAAATAAATCATTCTTCTAATCTTTATTCCTTTGTTATATCAATATATATAATAGTTTTTTATATACACAGTATTGGGTTCAATTACTTGAACCTCATCTTCTTCAATTACCGTTATATCCACCACAGGGGGTGGCGTACATTCAATCTCGGGTTCATGTAATTGAACCCCGTCTTCTTCAATTACCATTATATCTAGCAAAGGGGGCATCTCCTGAAATAAATCCTCTCGTATTCTTATGGGCAAACTAGCTGCCAACAGCTCATCGTCCTCTATACAGACTCGACCCGAAGGTCCCCACCGTACCAAGTTTTGTGTTATATAAATGTAATAAACAGGGTTACTTAATATTTTTCATTATATCCATAATATTCATGTCTTAAACTCATCAATTAGCCGGATATGGTTTCTTTTTACATACGGAACGAGATTTATTGTCCATGATAAAACCCTGTATGAGATTTAATGTCTATGATAAAACCTGGAAAAAACCTTTCCAAGAACTAAGTTTTTTTAACTAAAAGTAAAGAACTGCTACATTAAATAAAAGATGAGCAGAAATAAAGTCGAATAATTGTTTAAACGTAAATTTTCTGTAGACTTACTTCTAATGATATATTTGTTAGAGTGTTAGAAACCTTTTTTCCATAAAGGACATTTTTAAACAAAAAGTAAAGAGCTGCTATATTATATCAAAAATGAGCAGAAATAAAAGTCGAATAATAGCCAGAGAAATGTATTTTCCATAATTTTCTTACAAAACTAGAGTTTACACACGAAAACCTAAAAAAAATCTAGATCTGAAAATCCAAAACAGTCAATTAACTATTCTAATTAATTATTTCAGGCAAGTCAAACGACGAAATAATAAAGTAAATTAGAGACAAAATTACTGAAAAATGGCCAGTATAAGTAAAGTATGCCGAAAGAGAAAGAGATCCCTGAAAAGCAGCCTGGGAAACAGTAAAAAGCTTTTTACTCCTATGCTCAATCTCACAAAAGTTGCAACGCACTGTTTACTTCATGTAATATGGATTTCATTTTTTCTTTATTTTTCTCTTGAGATGATATTGAGAACCCTGACATACTTCAGAAGAGGTCCCCCCGCCCCCTATACAGCGAGAGAGTTCTCTTCTGAATTTTTCTTAAAGAAGAGAAAAAGTTAGCTAAATTCTGAATTTACCAAAGAAAATGAAAAAAAAGCTTCCACTTTAGCTCTTAATTCCACAAAGACATACAAAATTTATAGCTCTGTTCTAAATTTACCTATGAGATTACATTCTATCGAACCAGAGAAATGTATTTTCCATAATTTTCTTACAAAACTAGAGTTTACACACGAAAATCTAGAAAACATCTAGATCTGAAATCCCAAAACAGTCAATTAACTATTCTAATTAATGATTTCATGCAAGTCAAACCACGAAATACTAAAGTTAAATTTTCAAATAATAAACTCCAGGAAACAAACCCCCAGGAAAATCCAAAAAAAAACGTAGATCTGAAAACCCAAAACAGCTAATTATCTATTCTAATTCATTATTTCAGGCAAGTCAAACCATGAAATACTAAGGTAAACTAGAGACTAACCTACTGAAAGCGGCCAGTATAGGTACAGTATGCCGAGAGAGAAAGAGATCCCTGAAAAGCAGCCTGGGAAACAGTAAAAAAAGCTTTTTACTCCTATGCTCCATCTCTCAAAAGTTGCAACGCACCGTTTACTTCATGTAATGTGGATTTCATATTTTCTTTATTTTCTCTTGAGATGATATTGAGAACCCTGAAATACTTCAGAAGAGGTACCCCCCGCCTCCTATACAGCGAGAGAGTTATCTTCTGAATTTTCTTAAAGAAGAGAAAAAAGTTAGCTAAATTATTTCAATGTAGAACCTAGCACAGTTGAGCAGGGGGACTTGCCTTGCTAAGTCCGAATACTTCCCAAATTTTGGACGATTTTATCCCGGGAACTAACGGGGAACCCTCCCCCCACTGATTACATGAACATAGTTCAAACTAATGAAGTGTCTTCGATGGATTTATATAGCCCTATTATTGAACAAAGTGGGGCTGGAGGGGGGATAATAGACAAGAGGGGGAGGAGGAGGGTAACAATACCCAATTTACGAGACTACCTGACTTCCAGCGGTAATATTTTTTCGAACCAAAAACACACACACAAACAAAAGCATGCACACAAAAACACACACACAAAAGCACGCACACAAAAACAGACACACACAAGAACAGACACAAAAACACACACGCACAAAAAAAACACAAACAAAAACCACACACAAACACAAAAACACACAAAAATTCACAAAAAAAACACACACGCACACACAACACATGCACACAAAACACAAAAAAAACACACACACAAACAAAAACAAAAACACAAAAACACGCACACACAAAAACACAAAACAACACACACAAAAACACACACACACACAAACAAAAGCACGCACGCAAAAACAGACACAAAAAAAAACACACACGCAAAAACACACACAAAACACACACACACAAAAACACAAACAACACACACAAAAACACACACACACACAAACAAAAGCACGCACGCAAAAACAGTAACACACAAAAACAGACACAAAAAAAAACCACACACGCAAAAACACACACAAAAACACACACGCACAAAAACACACAAAACACAGAAAAAAAAACACAAACACAAAAAAAACACACGCACACATTAAAACACGCACAAACACAAACAAAAACCCACTTAACCCTTTATACACTAATTTTTGTCTTTTTCTCACAATTCTTCAAAAAGCTACTTCCACACACGAACACACACACACACAGACAAAAAAACACACACACAAGCACATGAACACAAAACATACACAAAAAAAACAAACATATAAACACATGAACACAAAACACACACAAACGCACGAACACAAAACACACACACACACACACACACACACACACACACACACACCACACACACACACACACACACACACACTCACACACACACACCACACACTGAAAATCCCAAACAGTCAATTAACTATTCTAATTAATGATTTCAAGTAGTCAAACCAAGAAATACTAAAGTTAAATTTTCAAATAATAAACTCCAGGAAACAAACACCCGCAAAAATCTAAAAAAACGAAGATCTGAAAACCCAAAACAGCTAATTAACTATTCTAATTCATTATTTCAGGCAAGTCAAACCACAAAATACTAAATTAAACTAGAGACTAACCTACTGAAAAGCGGCCAGTATAGATACAGTATACCGAGAGAGAAGAGATCTCTAAAAAGCAGCCTGGGAAACTGTAAAAAGCTTTTTACTCATATGCTCCATATCTCAAAAAGTTGCAACGCACCATTTACTGCATGTAATGTGGAATTCATATATTCTTTATTATTCTCTTGAGAGGATATTGAGAACCGTGATATACTCCAGAAGAAGTATCCCCCCGCCCCCCATATACAGCGAAAGAGTTCTCTTCTGAATTTTCTTAAAGAAGAGAAAAAAGTTAGCTAAATTCTGAATTTTTACCAAGAAAATGAAAAAAAAAAAAGCTTCCACTTCAGTTCTTAATTTCACAAAGATATAAAAAATTTAAAGCTCTGTTCTAAATTTTACCTATGAGTTTACATCTTATAAAACCAGAGAAATGTATGGTCATATGATTTTATTGTAAAAGCCACTATATTTTTATAAAATTCATTATTACATGTTTAATCTCATTAACATTTTCTGAAAGTTTCAAATTAATATACCCTATCATACGGGGGTTTGGATTTCATTATGGAGTTCTGAATGTAAATGTAAAATCTCTAAGGAGAAATAAAAAATAAAATTTAAACTTACATTAATTACATCAACACCTTTCGGGGTATCAACTGAAGCCCTTGAAGGATCGGAGACTTCACTAAAGTTATTCATTTCAATATGCACTGAAGTAAAAACATCAAAACCAAATAATATATATGAGAACAACGGTTCACCTCTTTCAATAATTAAATTAACCAATGTTATTTAGAAGTACAGAACAGTTCGCAAGCTCTAGGACTTCATCCATTGGCATATAGCCTTCAAAGTCCCCCTCAATGAAACACTTATAACAATCCAAGAGCTTTATTCTTAAAATGAATGCGTTGTTCCATCATTAAAGACACTTTCAAGCTCATATCAGCAAAATGTGGTTAACATAAGCAAATACAAAAAGTTGAGTGAATTTAGGTTAACTTAGAGTGAGGTGTTTTCTATGCAATTACATCCCGACTAGCAGGGGAATCTACCACCAAAAATTTAATTTTATGCTAATAACCCTTTGAAAATAAATTCGTGTTTGAGCTTTGTATTGAGTTATTGTTTGAAATTAATCCTTATAAACTATATCGTTAGCTTAGAGCATATCTTCATAGAAGGAAATTAAATGTTCTAGTGTCTTTTTTAAGTACTCGAAAGATTGGAGGTTACCCCTTACTTGAACCTTGTGCTTTTACACATTAATTTTTGACTTTTTGTCACAATTCTTCAAAAGCTACTTCCAAAGGCCGTCGAATCTGAACGAGAAGCATTTTTTAAGAGTTTTTAATACTATAGCGTAAAGAGTTAGGGTTGAGAATAGGGCAGTTCCCCTAAAATACAGAATAATTACTGTTTGTTTTTAATTTCTATGTTGATCATTACTTACAGTTGAAAAAAAATGCTGTTGTTTTTAAAAACTTAGATGCTCAGAAATAGAGTTCTAAAATGATTTAAATTTAAAACGGTGTCTGATTAACGTTTTAGGCTTCGGAGCTTTCTTTATTGACAAACCAGGCAAAGAAGAGAACAAACGAAGCAACTAATCTTTTTGTTTTTATTAAATTAAAAAACAGATTTTTGTAAGTGAAAGTAAGGAGCAACATTGAAAAAAAATTATAGTATCAAACAAAAAATCTTACAATGTTTGAGTTACTCATAGCAATTCTTTGTTTAACGAATCTCTAGTTCAATACAGACTGCTCTAATAAACAATAAACATGAACTTATATTGCAAAAGAAAGTAACGGTCCAACAACTAGATTAGTCTATGTTATTAAACAATTTGAAAAACATGCAAATGTCCCCTCTCACTATCATATAGAACTCTTCAGGATGAAACCATTATCATATTCAGATAATATATTATCTCTAATTCCCAGCGCAACTTATTTTTTGATCCAAAATCTACGAGCCTGAGAAAATTTGTCTGATTTTCGAAAAAAAAAGGGGAAAAGACATCATTAAGATAATAGAATTTGAATGAAAATCAAAGCATTGGATTCAACATATCAAAGAACCATGCTGTAGAGTTTTCAGACTCTTATCTGTAAAAATATGGGATTTTGCATTTTTGACAGAATGGGGGGATTTTGATACGGGGAATTAATTT
Organism: Artemia sinica; assembly: GCA_027921565.1. Lineage (NCBI taxonomy): Eukaryota > Metazoa > Arthropoda > Branchiopoda > Anostraca > Artemiidae > Artemia > Artemia sinica. The sequence goes on from CM051264.1 coordinate 69,297,342, forward strand.
TACATGAGGGGGGGGGGGTTTCTAAGGGTGAAATTTTCAGGGGGAATTTTCAGGGGGGAATTTTAACAATTTTTTTCCCAAGGAGACGGAACGGACAGAATCCGAACTTTAACGTAAAATTCCTTTATTATTACATAGAAATACCAGAACCATAGGTTAGATTAGCTTAGGTTAACCTACAAGACCCCCCCCCTACAGTCCCTGGGGAAATGTCCTTAAGATATAGAATTTACCTATTCTTATATTTATTACTGGGAAGTATGTATACTGGGTTTTATTCATTTAAGGTTAATTTTTTACGGTTTCAAGCTCATATCAGCAAAAATATGGAATTTAGTATTTTTGGCCTGGAAAAGATCACGGATGCTTGTTTGTCTGTTTCTTTATTTTTGTTGATGTTTTTTCCAATGGTTATCGTATCGCTCCAGTGGGCCTAAAACTTCGGGAGAGAGCTGATTCTAACGGAAATGAAAGATCTAGCACCCTTTCTAAGTAACCCAAAAATCGTGGGCCCCATCCCACGCCACTTTTTCCCTAAAATCGTCCAATCAAATTTTTAGATAGCTTTATTTTTACTTCAGCATAGTTGAAAAGGCTCAAATAACTGTGTCTTTAGAGGTGAAAATTACCCCCCCCCCCCCTTACAGTCCCTGCGGAAATGTCCTTAAGATATAGAATTTACCTAATGTTATATTTATTACTGGGAAGTATGTGTGCTGGGTTTTATTCATTTTTAAGGTTAATTTTTTACATAATAAAACCCAGAGGGTTTCCATGAGTGAAATTTTTAGGGGAAAATATTAAAAAAAAAAAAATTTCCTAGGAGACAGAAAGGTCAAAATTTGAACTTTAGCGTAAAGAGCTATGTGTCAAGACAATAGATATTGATGACAATACTAACCTAACTACAAAATTCCCCATTATTACACAGAAATAACAAAACCATTGGTTAGGTTAGGTTAGATTAGGTTAGGTTAGGCTAGATTACTAGATTAGGTTACGCGTGCGCACCTAACATTTTTAGGATAACTTACACTAGATTAAGTGGCCCGCCACTTAACCTAGCGGTGAATGAGGTAATGAAATCCAAACCCCCTTATGATTGGGTATAATAATTTGAAACTTTCAGAAAATGTTAATGAGATTAAACATGAAATAATGAATTTTATAAAAGTATAGTAGTTTTTACAGTAAAATTATATGACCACACATTTCTCTGGCTCAATAAAATGTAAACTCATAGGTAAATTTAGAACAGAGCTTTAATTTTTTTATGTCTTTGTGAAATTAAGACTGAAGTGGAAGCTTTTTTTTTCATTTTCTTTGGTAAAATCAGAATTTAGCTAACTTTTTTCTCTTCTTTAAGAAAATTCAGAATTTACTCTTTCGCTGTATATGGGGGGGGGGATACCTCTTTTGAAGTATATCAGGGTTCTCAATATCATCTCAAGAGAAAAATAAAGAAAACATGAATTCCACATTACATGAAGTAAATGGTGCGTTGCAACTTTTTGAGAGATGGAGCATATGAGTAAAAAGTTTTTTACAGTTTCCCAGGCTGCTTTTCAGAGATCTGTTTCTCTCTCGGTATACTGTATCTATACTGGCCGCTTTTCAGTAGGTTAGTCTCTAGTTTACTTTAGTGTTTCGTGGTTTGACTTGCCTGAAATCATTAATTAGAATAGTTAACTGACTGTTTGGGGTTTTCAGTGTGCGTGTTAGTGTGTGTGTGTGTGTGTATGTGTGTGCATGTTGTTTTGTGTGTGAGTGTGTATGTGTTGTTTTGTGTGTGCGTGTGTGTGTTTGTTTTGTGTTCGTGTTTTTTTGTGTTTTGTGTTCATGTGTTTGTGTGTGTGTGTTTTTTTGTCTGTGTGTGTGTGTTCGTGTGTTGGAAGTAGATTTTTGAAGAATTGTGAGAAAAAGTAAAAAATTAGTGTATAAAGCACGAGGTTTAAGTATGTTTTTGTTTGTGTTTGTGCGTGTTTTTATGTGTGCGTGTGTGTTTTTGTGTGTGTGTGTTTGTTTTTTGTGTGTGTTTTTGTGTTTGTGTGTGTGTGTTTTTTGTTTGTGTGTTTTTGTGCGTGTGTGTTTTTGTGTGTGTGTGTTTTTTGTGTCTGTTTTTGTGTGTGTCTGTTTTTGTGTGCGTGCTTTTGTTTGTGTGTGTTTGTATGTTTTTGTGTGTGTGTTTTTGCGTGTGTGTGTGTGTTTTTGTGTGTGTGTTTTGTGTTTTTTTGTGTGCATGTGTTGTGTGGGCGTGTGTGTTATTTGTTTTTCTTGTGTGAATCTTTGTGTGTTTTTGTGTGTGTGTGTGTGTGTGTTTTTTTGCTTGTGTGTTTTTGTGCGTGTGTGTTTTTGTGTGAATTTTTTTGTGTGTGTGTGTTTTTTTTGTGTCTGTTTTTGTGTGTGTCTGTTTTTGTGTGCGTGGTTTTGTTTTTGTGTGTGTGTGTGTTTTTTTTGTGTGTGTGTGTTTTTGCGTGTGTGATTTTGTGTGTGCGTGTTTTTGTGTTTTTGTTTTAGTGTGTGTGTGTTTTTTTGTTTGTTTGTGTTTTGTGTGTATGTGTTGTTTGTGCGTGTGTTTTTTTGTGTGTGAATTTTTGTGTGTTTTTGTGTGTGTTTGTGTGTTTTTTTGTGTGTGTTTTTTGTGTGTGTGTGTTTTTGTGTCTGTTCTTGTGTGTGTCTGTTTTTGTATGCGTGCTTTTTGTTTATGTCTGTTTTTGTGTGCATGCTTTTGTTTGTGTGTGTGTGTGTTTTTGTTTGTGTGTGGTTTTTGTGTGTTTTCGGTTCGAAAAATATTTGACCGCTGGAAGTCAGGTAGTCTCGTAAATTGGGTATTGTCACCCTCCTCCTCCCCCTCTTATATATTACCTCCCCCCTCTCCAGCCCCACTTTTTTCAATAATATGGCTATATAAATCCATCGAAGACACTTCATTAGTTTGAACTATGTTCATGTAATCAGTGGGGGGAGAGTTCCCCGTTATTCCCGGGATACAATCGTCTAAAATTTGCAAAGTATTCGGACTTAGCAAAGGCAAGTCCCCCTGCTCAACTGTGCTAGGTTCTACATTGAAATAATTTAGCTAACTTTTTTCTCTTCTTTAAGAAAATGCAGAAGAGAACTCTTTCGCTGTATAGGGGGTGGGGGTACCTCTTCTGAAGTATGTCAGGGTTCTCAATATCATATCAAGAGAAAAATAAAGAAAATATAAAATCCACATTACATGAAGTAAACGGTGCGTTGCAACTTTTGAGAGATAGAGCATAGGATGTATAAGCTTTTTACTGTTTCCCAGGCTGCTTTTCAGGGGTCTCTTTCTCTCTCGGCATACTTTACCTATACTGGCCGCTTTTCAGTAGGTTAGTCTCTAGTTTACTTTAGTATTTCATGGTTTGACTTGCCTGAAATCATGAATTAGAATAGTTAACTAGCTGTTTTTCGGGTCTTCAGATCTACGTTTTTTTAGATTTTCGTGGGTGTTTTGTTTCCTGGAGTTTATTATTTGAAAATTTAACTTTAGTATTTCGTTGTTTGACTTGCCTGAAATCATTAATTAGAATAGTTAATTGACTGTTTTGGGTTTTCAGATCTAGACTTTTTTATAGATTTTCGTGTGTAAACTCTAGTTTTGTAAGAAAATTATGGAAAATACATTTCTCTGGCTATTATTCGACTTTTTTTCTGCTTATCTTTGATTTAATGTAGCAGGTCTTACTTTTAGTTGAAAAATGTCCTTTATGGAAAAAAGGTTTCTAACACTCTAACAAATATATCATTAGAAGTAAGTCTACAGAAAATTTACGTTTAAACAATTATTCGACTTTATTTCTGCTCATCTTTGATTTAATGTAGCAGTTCTTTACTTTTAGTTGAAAAACTTAGTTCTTGGAAAGGTTTTTTTCCAGGTTTTATCATAGACATTAAATCTCATACAGGCTTTTATCAAGGACAATAAATCTCGTTCCGTATGTAAAAAAAAAACTATATCCGGCTAATTGATGAATTTTAGACATGAAAATTATGGATATAATAAAATATATTAAGTAACCCTGTTTATTAAATTTATAGAACACCCCTCAGTATATTCAAGAAGACCATACCATTCCACTGAGCTTTTTTAATCATAGTGTTCTCGACCTTTTTAGGATATATGGACCGAGTGGGAGCTCATGGAAAGTGAGGAGCTTCTTTTGTGTAAACCCAAAATTGAAAGTACAGATGATGATGACGACGTGCTAGAAGTTCATTTTACAGATGATGGACTATCATATACATCTGAGGACTTGGTATGGCGGGGACCTTCGGGTCGAGTCTGTATCGAGGATGATGAGCGGTTGGCAGTTAGTTTGCCGATAAGAATACGAGAGTATTTATTTCAGGAGATGCCCCCTTTGCTAGATATAATTGTAATTGAAGAAGACGGGGTTCAATTACTTCAACCCGAGATTGAATGTATAACCGCCCCCTCTGGTGGATATAATGGTAATTGAAGAAGATGAGGTTCAAGTAATTGAACCCGAGATTGTGTATATAAAAACTATTATAAATATTGATATAACAAAGGAATAAAGATTAGAAGAATGATTTATTTTTTATCTTTGATAGAAAACTTGACTGAGGATTGATAACACTCTATATGGCGATCTATTCAATCTGAACTATTCATGTACAGAAGTCTCTGTTGGTATTCGTACTCTAGGCTTATCGAGTAGGATAAAATGAATATAGTACAAACAAATTTATTGCAAGGTTACGATATATAACTTATCAATCAAATCAATAATGAGATTTGTTGTAAAATGATATATGAGAACTCTTCCAGAACGACTTTTGATGCTTAAAATCCATTCCATTGAATAAACTTATATGTTGTCTCTTAAAGGGAAACTTTCCCCCTTTTCTTAGATCATATTCATTATAATATTCACTGCTATATCTTGCACTATGGACGTTTTTCTTCGAGTTTTCATCATTGTCTTTTATACTATATTTTGAGGTATCTCTGTAGAGAAAGCCCTCTTTTCTCAGTCTCTTCTTTTGCTCTTCTTTTTTTGTCATATCAAACCTTGTTTTATGCGAGTTTGCTTGCAATCTGTATAAATTTCTCTCCATATCATGTATGATTTTTCTCCTTATTTTCTCCAGATTTTTCTCCTTTATCCCTACGACCACATTGTCTAAACGTGTAGTAGGTTCATGAAAATGTTCAAAATCATGATAATTTCCTTTACATTTAGAACAGCTGCAATAAAAGGATATTTCTAACTCAATTTGTTCACTCATGTTATCACACTGATAACTATAGACTTAGTGAACTTCTATTCACACACTAATAAAAAAACTATGGCAAAAATCCTTTCCTTATATTCACTGCAATCCTGTCCCGCTAATATTTCCGACTCCCTGATTGGCATAGAAAGAGACAAGTGATCTTGTTCCGTTATACTCGATAATCCATCAATTGCTGATGTGAACTTATGTTTAAATCCAAAAAAACATCCAGCAATTGTTGTTGACATCCAATTTGTTGTTGGACTTATGTTGACATCCAAGAAAACAACAAATAAATTGATCAACACACATAACCATCATCCAATAACAAGATGTCTACATCCATCAACATTGAGAAAAACCATGAAAAAGCATTAAAGTGAGAAAAAAAAAAACCATGAAAAAACATTCTCAGTGAGAAAAAACCCATGGAAAAACATTCTCAGTGAAAAAAAAACATGAAAAACATGCATAAATTATGTCCTGTCACGAGTCGAAAGCCCCTCTTTTATTAAGCTCGAAAAAACGCATACTTTCACTAAAGTAAAGTATTTAGTAGACTAAAGTAAAGTAGAATATTTATAATACTCGGAAAAAAATTCTATTTTTATTCGATGCGAATTCATCTGCAAAATACACATTTACTATATCCTATAATATTTTCCTGTTGACTCTACACTTTTGGTAAAGAGATATTGACGACTTGGACATGGATATGGAAAGATATGGAATAGATGATGAACCAGCATTTTCCTCTTGGCATTTTGAATGCAGGATAACAAAATTATTGCAGTATAAAAATTACTAACCAATTTAAATTTCAATTCTAAATTAAAGTAAAATAATTTTCAACGTATTTCATTCTAATTATGAATGTTATCTTGTATCTTATGTTGAAATTGAAAGGGCTTAAAAATACCTAATAATCTCTTGGTTCTTCTTGATCATAATGACGGTTTTGGTTATTTTACAAGTTTTATGCAAAAAACTGTAAACTGTAATTTTAATTTTTTTTAAAAAGGATGAAATTTGTAACCATTGACCCCCCAGCAATTGGCCTATAGTGAACATTCATAGACAATAAAGTGCTATTTGGACTGATGAGGAATTAATTTAGTTCTTTATGTGTAGTCTATTTGACGGCTGTGACGACACAGTGACACGTGGAATCTTCAAATACTTTTTGGGATAAAACCGTCCTTCAATATGAACTTCAACAAACCTATTTGCTTACAAGACAAATGAAAAAAAGTACACATTTAGAAATTAACTTTTTGGATGGATTATGATTTTAATTTGTTTTATTTTTTTTTAATTCGGGTTATAAGTGGAAGGTCTATATTAATTTCTTTTTCAATTAGGGCCTTCAAGAAAATCATAAACTACTTAATCAGTTTCTTCAAGATGTTTTTTTAGTTCTTCTTCTTTCTTTATTATTTTTTATTTTTACAGAAAGGAGTTAAAAACGAACAGAGCTTAAATTAAAAAAATAAAAGCAAGCTTTTCGTAACAACAGCAAAGAGCACAGCTATGTCTTGAGCAGAGCAAAAAAAAACTACCAGAAATTATAATGAACAATGAACTAAAAGTTAAAAGAAACAGATATTGCACTTAGTAAGAAACTGAAACCCGTTATGAACTTATAGCCCACCAAAAATAAAACTGATATTTAACTCAAAATCAAACCGATCAGAAATTACTTGATATATGAAGTTGGAAGTCTTCCCCCTGTTTCCCCAATTGGAGTGGGAGTGCAGTTCGTGAAAGTTCCAAATTTATGATAGTTTTCTTTTTACTATGCTTAAGTCAATGCTTCGCTCTTTACTTTTGTTAAAAAAAACAATTTTATTTTCCGAATAAAGTTGACCGAAAAAAACGTGAATCAACAAGCCGTTCCTTTTTTGAGGTTTTTTGAAAAAATTGCTTTTTATCCATAGCTTTTGAGTTAGTGCTTTCGGTCTGAAGATACTAGGGCAATAGTCAGACTTGCAATGAAATCACGATCCAAGCTAAATCATCGGAAGCAGCTTTTTTTCCAGAATCTGCCGTTAAGAAAAAATCCTACAAGCCTCATTAAGTTTCAGGATTGAAAGGGTTAATACCATATCCTGTACAGCTACATATACGGAGGATTTCTGTGTTCTGAATTCCCATTTTTTATACGCAAAGTTTAAAATATTTTAAACAAAAGATTTAAACAATTCCTATTTCTTACACAAAAGTTTTTGCAAAAAAGTCGAATCTTACCAGAAAATCTCATTCCATCGCTACACCAGTGTAAAATTTCACCCGAAAAATTGCCTGTGGAAACTTTCCTCCCAACAGTAAATGATCCCCTAGGACAAGGCCATATCCACGGGAGGGGTTACCCGGTTTGAACCCCCCCCCCCAAAAAAAAAAAATTGATCGAGTCGAAAATTAGTCTAAAAAACACCTGTAAAGAAAAAACCCTACCAAAAAAACGGGAAAAATCGGGTAACCCCTCCCCCCCCCGAACAAAATCCTGGATTTGCTCTTGCCCTAGGACCCCCCCCCCCAAAAAAAAAAAATGTAAATTTCCGAATGACAAATGCTATATATGAAGAAAGGGCAAACTTCGCAACTTACAGCCCTTTCTCCTGGAACTATGGGGGTCATGCCGTCTCCAAAGGCATAGTTATTGGACATTTTAACTATTCTGAATCAAATCTCGAAATTTTGACCTGATGTCTTGTGGGAAAAAATTGGCGTGAGAGAGGGTTAGTTACCCTCCAAAGCTTTTAGTCACTTAAGAAATTCAATAATTTTTTTTTTTATTTCCGATCAAATGAGCTCTTTAACGATCTTCTAGGATAACTGGTTCAATACAATTTCCCCAAGGATAAAAGAAAACAAAGAAAAATCAAATAAACATTCATTTGTGATCTTTCTTCTGGTAAAAATGCAAAATTCCTCATTTTTGTACATAGGAGCTTTAACCTCTACAATAGAGTTTTTGAATATGCTAAAAACTGATGGTGTGATTTACATTCAGGCTCATTGACATTTGGGTTTTGTTCCCCTTTTTCAAAACTTTGGGAGATTTTCTCAGGCTCGTAGATTTTAATTGGTTAAGCTTACTGAACTTTGTAAAAAAAAGTCGCCCCTATCTCTTTCCTTTAAATACACGTAGGCATATTACTGAGACCTTTTAGGCTAATAATTTAACGAATAGTTATGAAAAGATGTTTTTCAAAGCAAATTAGAGAGCCAAATTAAAGTTAAGACGAGCAGACATGCAATCCTATAATTGTTCAGACCTAAAACGACCAGAAGTCACGATAAAAAAATAAATGAAAACAAAGGCAAGGTGGGTTGGAGTAATTTTTGTCCGTTTCAAGTTTAGACTCAAATATTCCGTTTAATTTTTACTCATTTTGGGATTTATTTCTTCCTCTATATTAGTATATGTTATTTTTTATGTTTGATATGATTATTTATTTTAATCTTGTTTTGTTGTCGGTTATATTTATTTTGATGGTAATTTCTGTTTTTTTAGGATTTATTTATAATAGGATTCTATTTCTACTCGTCTTAAGTTTAACGTTGCTCTTGACTTATCTTTAAAAAGCTTCTTTTACGGAAAGTTTTATCTAATTACTTTCAGCGCTTTTTTTAATGTCAAAGTTTTATTATTGGTATCAAATTTTATATATCTAGGTCAAAGTTTATATATCGTAGAATCTAAAATCAATGTTTACAACGGTGCTTGAACTAGGATTTTGATTCCGTAGTATTTTATGCATAATGTTTTCGAAAGAATCCTCCTTAAAAAAATTTCAAAATATTACACATCCTTCAAAATTGAATAGGAAAATGAATATGTATCAGACACATCACTTAGCTCTCTTTATCCACACCCATACCAGCTCTCAGCTGGTTGTGGTACGGAAAAAATGTCATTCTGATAATCTGGATGCAAATAATATCGTTTCAATAAATTCAACATCCCCCTCAAGATTACCTAAAGTTTCATTTTAATACCCTTACCCTTTCAGACCAACCCAGAATCAAAAATACCTCCTTTCTCATGATAAGTCCTGAAAGTAAACAATAGGAGAATTGTATAATTTACAACCCTTTCCTTGGGGAAACTGGGGAGCACGGAATTCCCAGAGGCATAGTTATTAGACCTTTTGACTAGTTTGAGCAAAACTTCCAAACCGGTTGTTTGATTTTATTCAACGTCCCTTTTAACATATCCTTACGGTACTTTAAAGTAAACACAGTCACAGGTAAAAGCAGCCAAGTCAAATTATTTGCAGGTGCAGTCGCAGTAGTAGTAGTAGTCGTGGTAATGACAATTTAATTTAAATGCCCTTAACAGCTCTTAAGATACTACAGATACGTGCTTTTGATAACCTGGATCTCCTTCAACATTTCCTAAAGTTTCACCTTGATACTCATAGCCTTTTGGAGACACTCGCGATAAAACGCGACTCCCCCTCTCGTAACCATCCCCTTTCTAAATACTGTATTCAAAGAGTACGCAAATTGTATTATTTATTAGTAGGGATGCCCCAGAATATACGAGTACGAGTAGAACAAGATCACAGCCAATCAAAGGGCTAAAATCCAAGAAGAACAAGACCACACTCTCTTTCTAGACCAATCAGAGAGCTAGAAACACTAACGGGGGTGACACAAATAATATAAGGAAGGGTTGTGCAGTATAATTGATATTAGTGTGAGAATAGAATTCAAGGAGTGAGAACAGTTTGACTTTACTCATTTATTTATTTGGCAAGATATATATTTGCGATAAAATCTGGAATGTTTACACTATTAGAAGTTGATAGTGAAGCTGGTAGCAGCAGCAATGATACAAGAGCACCAAACATAGAGGTAGAAATCACGAGAGGATCTCGACTTTGTCTCGAGTGGGAAGAAGTATATGCCAGATACGTGTTATCTTTGAGTAAATTTAAATTGGAGGACCAATTATGCTTCGCTGCGAAAGTTGATGTAGTACAAATACCTAGACTTCAAAGTGCTTTAAATGCAATAGTTACGTATATTGAGGACAATAAGTTATATCGGTAATTGTATATGTGTAATATATTATTGTTGTAATTATGCTCACACACAATAAAATTGTTTCGAAGTCGAAAATGTTCCCATTCTTTTTGTTAGATTTTCTTTTAAAATAAGTTATCGAATATTCTTGAAGTAGGACGAATCGTCGTTAGTCTAGAGTCAGCAGTGAGAGTATTAGGATTGAAAATAAATGAATTTGAGAAAGAGAGAATTAAGACAAATCTTGTGATTATGGAAAAACATTTGATTCTAGATGACGATTTTCTTGAGTTATCTGTTCAACGGAAGATATTTTCTCAAAGAATACTTGACAATATAATGGGGAATGATTCTCTACCATTGGACTATTGTATGAAGCTTTTACGACGTGACTCAAATGCTTTTACTCAATTTATTGACATATTAATTGAAACAAAGCAGAATAATATCGTGGATATACTTTTGAATACATTGCCGTCAAGAAATCCAGTTTCGATCTAAAAATTCTCTTCCTGGGGCTTCTTCTTCTGTTTATTTTACGTGTCGTTTTTTTTCCCTCTTTTCTTTGATAGGGAAGATGTCTTTCGCTTCTGACCTGAGTAGAGACTGATGAGTGATGCACTTTTCCTCCACCTTTTTAAACCTTTTCCATTTTGTCGAGATTTCAATTGCTCGCCAAGGTTTCGCGCAGTGGACCTGAGATTTTTAGAAACACTTTTTTTTAAATCCTTGCCAGAGCTCAAATCATATAGTGTAAAGGATGCAAAATATGTCGCAGCCGGTATAATATATTTTTAGCCAGAGGTAGTGCAGAGCGAAACAGCTTAGCAAACCAACTGCCAAGATAATAGCCAGACATTGATGAACGATCTTTGTAATATTCCATTCCATTGCCCAGTTTTCTTGGGTCAAGAGTATTAACATAGCAGTCAATATCAAGACAAATGAATACCACTTTTCTATTAGACATCTTGTTTGTTTTGAACACCGACAACGATGGGTCAAAAATAGCATGTAATCACAGCCAAACTTTTTGATATTTCTAGTGGATCACCTAATTCAGTTCTTAGTGAGTTCCAAATTGGAAGTGTTTACGGGGATATACTGAATATGCTTTATATTTTAATGATGAATATGATCTTGATTGGTTTTTCGTTCAAGAATTTGTGGGAGGGGGACATTACTATTGCAAACTCTGGATGTTTGAACAAATAAAGCATAAAGAAATATTCAAATGTCCGTTGAGAAGCAGGCAGATAGTCAGCAAAAATAACATTTGTGTTTCCGGCACTTTCACCGTTGATTATATTAAGTTTAAAGCCAAGAACATCTTTTAGATTATCATTGAAAAACCTAATCACTGACAATGGTTGAACTAATGTAGATCTTGCCCTTTTCCTTTGAATAGTCGACATGATAGGCTCCTTTTTTACGAGCGGAAATTCTTTTATTGATAGAACGACATAAATCATTCATACAAGTGAGTTCCTCGTATGGTAATTCAACATATGGATAATCCTACCAATTGATCTTTTGAATTTTATGTTGTTTGCTAACGGCTGGTTGCCAACATAGGGTCTAATTTTTATATCATATTTGCAATCTTTTCTCCGGATATCATAGTTATTTTTGAGAATACAGTTGACAAAAGCCACTTCATACGCGCCGTCGAATTTGATAGTGGGAGAGAGTTTCGTCCACAAATCACTTGTTTTATTCAAATCATTGTAGAGAGGGTTGGAGAAATTGGACGTCACATAGAAAGCATTGGGCATTGTTAATGTCTTCAACTGCAACCCAAAAATCAAAATGAGAGTTGTATCCTAGCCAACGAACAAGCAACTGTCTCTTGCCCCTGCGAGTGTGGCTCTTTAATATTTTTTCCAATTTGATAAATTTCACAACTGTTTCTAACTTTTTTTAGTTCATATTCATAAAAACCGCCGAGGATCTCATCATTTTTGATGTCTAGATGGCGAAATGTCGTGGGTTCGATGTCTAGGATTTTGGACACTTTAAAAAGTTCGGTGGACCATAAATAATTCCCCTTTTCATAATATTGCTGGTTCTATTAATTCGAACAGTATCGCCAACATTGAATTTTTTCTTCACATTTTTTTTTCACTGCGATATTGTTTAAGAAAAGTGTACAATGTATTTTCACTACAATGAACTTACTGAGGGCTAACACTGGGAAGAGATCGATGAGGTTGTTGGTTATATATTTGCATGATTTTATCTAAATCATGAATAAAAGTAGTAGTATTTTTCAGTGTACAATATCTCGAAATTAACAGACGAATTGTTCTTATCAATCGTTCAGCCAATGCAGCCTTTATCGGGCTGTGACTATTAGAGAGCTTAGTATTATATTTCAATAGAACCTTTTGCACATATGGATTGACAAATTCGCTACCTCGATCACTTTGAAATTTTTCTATAGTTATGTTTAAGAATACTTTCTAAAGCCTGAGTAACTTCTACACCTCTTTTTGTCCGCAATGGAATGGCATATGCATAGCGACTAAAGACACTATTGTGACGTCTTTGAATCTCATCTAGAGTTAAAGATCTGTTTGCATTATAAGTAGATGGGAAAAGGCTTAATTTTGTTGATATTGTTTACCACGAAGCCTTCGATTCCAATGTAGAGTGTAATTCGAGTCATTTTCTAGATACCCTTTTGCATTTTTTAAAGTGCTGCTGTTGCCACCGACGTCAGATGCAACTTTAGAAAGTGTTCTGGAGGAACGTAGACTTCCCTCATCACCAATGTTTTCATAGACATGTTTTAAAACTTCAGCCATTTTGAATGAAAACACGTAGTGTAATGCCCACTACCCTTTTGCAAACTGGAGGGTGGTGCTTGTGACTGTGAGTTGATAGCAATACGTCTTCACTTTTGTCTAGCCATCATCATTGTTGTTATCAAATCTTTGCTGCTGCTGTAGCTGCAATGAGTGCTAGCATTTTCTAAGATTTATTTAAAATCTTCTTCTTCTTCTTTTTTTAAATGTTGTTGGCGTTGTTAGAGGGCTAAAACCCCTACTATATTCCCTTGATTTATTTAGAATTTGCTTATTGCCAATAACACTTTTGGGGAAGTTTGATGTATTTATAAAGTTGCATGGATTATTGTCAAATGATAAAAGTCCTTTACGATTTGTAACCATGTCACAAATTAAATCGAGTAGATTATAACTTTTTCACTGAATTATAATTCGTTTTCCGGTGTTATCGACTTGAACCTGATAATCATCACCACTTTCCAACATAAGATATGTTAATACTCTATTACTCTGTCCTCAATAGTTGTGTGGCAGTAGGTTTCCAAGTGATGCCACTATTGAATTCAATTCTTTCCCCTTTGATTGTGTTGTTGTTGTTGCTACAGAATCTTTAGGAGATGTTTCCTTTTTTGGGGGGTTGGGATCAGTGACATTGACGGTGGTGGGTCTCTCAAGATACGGTCTATGTTTGTCCACGCGACGAAATGCCTCTTGAAGAAAAACTAGCTTTTTATGATCGGCAATATTTTCATCATTAACGAATTTGCTTAGATTGTCTTCAAAGTGTTCAATTGGTGAAAGGACAAGTTCTATTGGAGTCAATTTGTAGGGTTTAGCCATCTAGAGAAAACTGTTTATAAGTCCTTTGATTATCGGCAGTAAAAGTGTGAAAAAGCTACCGCGTGCTTGAAGGAGACGTTTTCTTTTAAAATCTTTTCCTTTGTTTTTGCAAGCCAAGGCACGTACAGTGGAATGATGTTGCTTTGTCTGTTGTCTAACACCTTCTGGCAAGTGTACATTGCCCTTAGTTAAATTTAAACAAAGTTCAGATATTAGATTAATAAATTTTTTGTCAGCACCATGTTTGAGTATGACCTTCCTGAGTGGGGGTTTTGAAGTGCTTAAAGAGGAAAATAAGTGTCAATTTTCGTGAAGTTTCTTCAGTACCATGATTGCAACTAATAGCCCTTTCTAATTTTCACCGGAAGATAAACAGTAATTTCTTTGTCGAAAATATCTGTGACTGACTACACGTAAATCCTCGGGTGTATTCTGATTAAGATCCAACAAAATGTATCCGTAGGGCTTATTTGTCGCCTGACTGTACGCTGAAAGAAGAAATTTGGGGGCACCAGGATATATTTGCTTATTGAGAGTTATTAGAGAACATGAATCACGAACAACTCGGTAGATAATATAGACGGTGCAGTTCAAAGCAAGGGTCCTTATACACTTGCTCTGATGAAACAGATTGTGTAGGACTAGGATTATGGAAATGTGTTCATGATTATAGCGAACTGCACTCCCACTCCAATTGGGGAAACAGGGGGAAGACTTCCAACTTCATATATCAAGTAATTTCTGATCGGTTTGATTTTGAGTTAAATATCAGTTTTATTTTTGGTGGGCTATAAGTTCATAACGGGTTTCAGTTTCTTACTAAGTGCAATATCTGTTTCTTTTAACTTTTAGTTCATTGTTCATTATAATTTCTGGTAGTTTTTGCTCTGCTCAAGACATAGCTGTGCTCTTTGCTGTTGTTACGAAAAGCTTGCTTTTATTTTTTTAATTTAAGCTCTGTTCGTTTTTAACTCCTTTCTGTAAAAATAAAAAATAATAAAGAAAGAAGAAGAACTAAAAAAAAACATCTTGAAGAAACTGATTAAGTAATTTATGATTTTCTTGAAGGCCCTAATTGAAAAAGAAATTAATATAGACCTTCCACTTATAACCCGAATTAAAAAAAAAATAAAACAAATTAAAATCATAATCTATCCAAAAAGTTAATTTCTAAATGTATACTTTTTTTCATTTGTCTTGTAAGCAAATAGGTTTGTTGAAGTTCATATTGAAGGACGGTTTTATCCCAAAAAGTATTTGAAAGTATTATTTTGTGCGACAGCAATAATAGAAAAAGAACAATTAATATTTTTCATATATTGGCAACAGCATGTATTTTAAATAGAGCAAGAACAGCAAGAACAGCAGCACAGTTGAACACATTTGTAGACTAAGAGAATAGAATATGAGAAAGCACTATTTACAACATTTAAAAGATGAGAATCCCCCCCAGGGCCGGACCCCCCCCCCCCTCCCAAGGCCGCAGTCCAGCCCGAGGCAAGAACCCCCACCCCAGGGCAAAAGTCTGGCCCGCAACCTGGAACCCCCCCCCCCCCCCCGGGCCAGGCCGGAAATCACGGTCTGCTGTGGCAGAAAATAAAAACTCTGCATACAATAGCAGCAGCAAAAGTTAAATGATGAAGATGTGGACGTTGATGATGGCAACCCACCAAGTACTAGTTTAACTTCCAAACCCACCAACCAAGTACTATTTTTTTTGAATTTAAATTAATATATCCCGACCGAGTTGTTTTCGATAGTCCATACATTCAACTCGATCACAAATACGGTAGTTTCCATGGGGGAGTACCTTCACACCATTCTCGAGTACATAGACCTTGTCGGATATGCAAGACATGGCATTTTTTCCACTCTAACAGCACAATTTTTAAATTGTAGAGAGCGAATTGCCATTACTTTTGCTTTTCGCACAAGACTACTCTCTACACAGTTTTTGTCGGCACTTGTGTTGAAATTATTTTGTTAAAAGTGTGTAGGCACCCCTTTGCACGCTTGTTCTGAATCCTCATCATGTGTCTCCACACAGTATACTTTTGGACCGGGAAATACCCCATTGGATATTAAAGCCCTCCCCGTCTCAGATTTTAGCATTAATAATTGATTGGGGACCTGGCGTTTCACCAACTCGGGATAGATGCTCTCATTCAAATTCCTTTAATCCATCTGAGAGCTTTTGTACATGCCATTTCCAAATCTTTCAACAAGTTCTCGGTTTTATTTTAACAATAGAGAATCCGTGTCTTCATAGTACACTTGAACTTCCCCTCCCTTGGCGACAACATGAGTTTTTTTGGAAATTGCAAGTACTGAACTCCCTCCCGTAATATTCTGATTCAGAACAAAATTTCCCTTATTTCTGTGTAGGAGAACCATATTTGGGTCTACGACCGTGAACGTTGTGAAATTGGGATCAGCGACGATTTGTGCACATTCTCTGGGGCAGATTACAACGTCACAACGGGATATGTTTCATACGCTTTCACACATTTTTCCGAAAGCTGAATTTAAAATAAGTTTATACGTTTCTTTTTGATTTTTACTTTTTGCCTGTGAACGTTTACTGACAAAAGTGTCAATAAACGTTTTCAAGTAGGGTTTCTGAACGAACTGCAGGGCTCTGCGTATCTTTGTAACCCTGAAGCCATTGGTCACCATCCACCACAATAGCACATGGTGAACAACAATATTCTATTTCGGGTCCAAATCTGCAATTAGTTTCTGCTTGGAGGGGGTCCAATGCATGCCCATATCCTCGAACAAAGAAATCTTTTACTTGGCGTGGAGCTTGATTGGTATGTGACCGTCAATTTCAAAAACCATCCTTGGGGGCAAGTTTCCTCGTTTGTGTGAATGTCGGAGAAATCTAGGGCACAAGGATTTTCAAGCCAATTGTAATTGCCGTAAGGTAACTATAGTGAGACATTGCCGAGGGGTAGAGTGAGTTTCACGTCCAGAAAAACAGTATTGGACTTTAAACCATTAACAGAGTTCTGCCCACTTGGATCAGTTGTTAAGAGGTGATTCCCGTGAAAAACATATCCCCCCTCATAGATCTTTCAACAAATAATTGTGGATCCACATCGGTGATCAAACCTGTTTCCTCTCTACTGATTTTTCAATTAAGTCCATTACGAGGTGTGGTGTTGAAAAATAATAGCCAATGTCTAGCCCGAATTCTGAATAAATTTGGGCTGTGTTCTTGCAGACAATATCTAAAAGAGTTAACACATCACTTGGAATGTACATTCTACAATAATCTCAGCCATTTTTACAGCCCCTCTTAGCCCATACCCTCTTGGCACATTCGTAGTCACCGGTAGTACATTGACTATGGGTAAGTGAATTATAGAATGCTTCAACTGGGGGGAGCTTCGAAACACTTAACCTTGCCCAGAGTTGTAATAATCATATGCATATATGCCTTTACAAGTCAGTAAGTCATATATTTCATTGTTGGGAAGCGCTGTTTAAGCAGAGGGAAACTATCAAAATTGTCACTTTTCTGCACTTGAATGAGTTGGCTGAGAGCTTTTGTGAAAAAACTATAAGAATATAAAAAATAGATTTTATTCCAACACCTATGCCCATTATCCACTATTTGCCATTTGAATTCTAAAACCATCAACTTCTCAGCCGATTTGGGTATAATATTATAGGTAAATGAGATATTTACCCATGGGCTATCTGCAACCCCCTCCCTGTGCTTACGTGCCACAGCCGATAAAATAAATTTATATTCGTAATTTGAATTGTAAATGAAAACTGGTATAAGGAACTGTTGGCTCACATTCACACGACTTATTTCCTACACACAAAAATTACTACCCCCTGATGATTCTTCTTGCCATAAATGATCGTGGTCATGGACTTCCCCCTCCCCTTTAGTCTTTTTTCCCCCCTTGTCCCTTTCTCATTAGTCCCCTCTTCAAGTTACCCCTTACATACCCAACATATTTTCTTATTTTTAATGGCCAGGCGATCCTCTGCTGATAGTATCATTGGTAGTGTGTGTATCTCAAACGGAAGAAAGCCCCATTCGCTGTGACAATTAATTTAGTCCATGCTTTGATCATTCAATCTTTAATGTCCAATATCTCAACTATATTTAAAAGACGCAGAGTGTTACTGCTGTCTCTCTGCGTATGGGCAAAGGAAACTGCAATAGCTTGATGTTCTTTGATACGATTAGGGAATTGTCGGTCGTTCACATGTGTGATCTTGGCCTCACAATCCAAACTTATTTTATCACTTTGCGTAAGTGTATTCTGGAAATTTCTAAATCGTAAAATTGCCTGGTCACCACCAACTGTCTCCACCGATTGATAGCCATGTCTTTTGCAGTGTTTCATGTAATTTTATGGCTTTAATTCAGTCCAAAATCTGGACAAACACATTGGGCAAAAGTATCGTACATCCTTCTTCTTTTCTCTCCCCCAGAACTCTACTATTAACGGTTATTGGGTTGAAATGGCCGATTGAATCAAGTTCACTAGATGGTGTGTACAACAGCCAAACCCAATGTTTCACAGATTCAATCGCTGGGGCCCTTACTGGAAATATTACTCCCTTTTGATTAGAATGCATACCCTCTTCAAATTCCGTTTCGTGCTGTAGCACTGTAACACCAATCTTTTAATGCGCATTTGCCCGTTCAAAAATGTCTATTCCTTTGAGTGTTACAGGTAATTTACCTGTTAAACAACTGAAATCTACTCTGGGGAAGTCAGAACCTTCTTTTCCGTGTAGGGCCCATAAGTCCAAATTTTTCTTTGTAGCTTTATGTTGTAGTGGTCTGAAAGCTGACATGAGAAATGCTTACAAGAAATACTTTTGGCCTGTTTCGAAACAGATTTGTTGGACACCCTCACATCCTTCTAAATCATGATTATATTTTAAAACTATAGACCTCTCCTCCGCCTCACCCCCTCTTAAAATAAAATCTTTTTTTTAAAGTTATGTATATTTACACTTAAATTTTCAACAAATAAAACCACTGAACCGCTACCATTTTCATTGTAATTGTCTAGATGTGTTACAGCATTGTCAAACAATTGCATGAAAACATTCTCGTAACTCTCCAAATGAGGGTACAGCACCAACATTTCAGTGTGCACATAGTGATCATGTACCTCACCATGATTTTCATTCAAATAGAATATTTTAAACCAACTGAGGCCTTAATGCTGTTTCGCCCTTCCCACAGTTGAATTCCGTGTTCAAAAAGTGCTCGAATTTTCTCCAAATTTGTATGGATGATATTTATAGAGTCGCTTATTACATTCTCAGCCATCAGTGCATTAAACGGATCGCCAAAGGTCGCAGTAAAAACGTCTATTTTATTCAGAATTGAATTTGTTTGCTGAAATTCGGGTAGCGGTGAGAAATGAATATCAGCACTACCTTTTTCCCCTCCCCTCCCCTTTGTTCATCAATAGGGTAGGTGTGTGGAGTGAAATCTCCCAGTTCGCTTAATATATCCTCTATTGCGTTAGGACTATGCGAATCAACCCAAGTGAATTAATTTTCTTGTTCAATTAGATTCATTAAATTTGAGGGGAAAGGGTTCTCATTTAACTCACGACTAAAATTATCTAAAATTTGTATGGTGTTAGTGCTCAGCCAAGGTAAATCACTCTCTAGCAAATCTTGTTCTGTGATAACTTCATCGCATTGTTTCAACTGTACTAGCGTCTATATCTAAGGAATTATTATCAACACTGAAATATTCTGCTAATAAATTATCTGCCCATTCCGTATCGTTAATAATATCAGCAGGTTTACCATTTAAATTATCACTACCATAACACTCCCGTAAAAAATTACCGTACCGTTCGCTGATATGCGGTGGTGTTTCAACGACGTCACGAAATTGTATTGGAACCGTTTCGTCAATGCAATCATATAATTCATGACTTGTTTCTTCAGGTGGGAGAGAAGGTAGTGATGAATCGGTTCTAACCTATAAAGAATAGAGACTTATTTAAAGAATAGAGAAATAGAGACTTATTTTCATAATGTATAAATCATCCTATTTTTAAGAAATTCAAAATTGGATTAAAAGAAAAGGTGTCAAAGGTCCATTGTTGACACACTGACGGTTATGAGAGGTAAAATGTTCTTTTCGATTACAGCTACTAATGTACTTGCAAAGCGATAGCTTAATCAGCCTATATTGATAACCTTCAGATTGGATTCCCTAATTTTTTTACTATCTCAAGGTTGAATGGCTAAATGAAAATTGTAAAAGAGGTACTTCAATCCCAGGCTATAAACAATTTCCCCCCTCCCCCTACTGTCCCCCAATCAAAATACTTATATTTCGCCCATGCTCTTTTCAACTATTGCAAAGGGACGTCTTACTATTTCCATTATAGCGATAAAAAACAGTGAGTATATTTCAAGGTTCCAAAGAATAAAAATCATTGAATATAAGTACTCGAAAAGTGCCTTTTCTGCATCAGAACGGAAACAGTTTTATAAGAAACTTAATTACCTGAACGACCAAAAAATGATGAAAATATTTGTAAGTCTCAAACAAAATTGAACTACTGACTTTTTAAAGTCGTTTTAAATTACACATATTTTTTCCCAGTGTCGATTAAATTCATGCATCATCTGTTTTCTTTTAATAAACTTTTAAACCTAGGGACTGTTAACTAATCACACTACACACACATGTTTACTGTTAAGGATGCGGACATCAGGCCATGACAGCTCTGAGATAAAGACGGACTGTTTAATTATCATCTCAAAATGTAAATTAGCATAACAGGCATATTGGTAATCCGGAAGAAGATGAAGCACCGTTGAGAACAATAATTAACATTTTGTTTTCTAGTTCTTCAACTCTATTAGCAATAAAATAGATTTGGGTATATTTCAAGGTTTCAAAGAATAAGAATCATTGAATATAAGTACTCGAAAGTGCCTTTTCTACATCTGAATGGAAACATTTTTCTAAGAAACTTAATTACTTGAACGACCAAAAAAATAAAGAAAATATTTGTAAGTCTCAAACAAAATTGAACTACTGACTTTTTAACGTCGTTTTAAATTACATTTATTTTTTCCAAGTGTCGATTATATCACGCATCATATGTTTTTTTTAATAAACTTTAAAAAACTTGTCGCACTACACGCACTTGTTTACGGTTAAGGGTGCAGACATTAGGCCAAGTCAATTCTGAGATAAAGACGGACTGTTTAATTATCGTCTCTCATCTTATTATTGAAATACTACATTCTCTGATTTAAACGGTCATAATACTTAATCTCAAACAGGGTATTAGAATAAGGATATGGGTATGAGCCAAGCAAGATGTATTTCCCTTTTGGGAGAAAAAATCATTAGTGAAAATATCGATAAAATTCAAAACTCACTTTATTTGTTCCTTGCAATGCCATCAGATTCATTGTCAATTTGCTTTCTTCTTGCATATAGGCCCGTGTATTTTCACCTTGTATATACACCGTCGCAGGTCCAATGTATTTAATTACTGAAGGACGTGAGTGGTTCTCATCCTCAATTCGGGACTTTTTGACGGCGGGAGGGACATATTCTTCAAAATTATCCTTAAAAAGAAATTAAATTATTGTTTTCTTCATGTAGAAAAAAAGCATACAAAGGGTAGTGAAAAACCAAACTCGTCTATCTATTATACACCCCCCCCCCTTTTTTGGGGGGGGGGAGGGGATGCAGCAGGGTTTGGTTATGTATTAACTATATGCTATGATATAGCCTCTAATGTGCAAATATATAGCCCAAAGTTGTTTCTAAACTATTATATTTTCATCCTATTTTATTTCATTACCATTAACCAAACTTGACTTCTTTCGTGTGTTATATAATGCATAAGTACCATGTTTTCTGAGACAAAAAAAGAGCCATAATATATTATAAAATCCTATAGATATGATAGAAATTATGTTTCTAAAAAAAAGGGCAATGAAAAAAAAAACAGAGAAGACTAAAACCCGGAATTAAGAGGGATAAATTTTCAAACTTAGATATCTAGGTAGGCCACAGACCCATGACATAACTTTCGAAATGTTATAAGCTCTAGAAACAAGGGGCATTTAGATACAAAGGCTTGATAACACAGTTCCAGCATATAGGCTTAAAATTAGATATATCAGCTTGATAATACACCCACAGCATATAGACCTAAAATTTATATCAAACGGCATTTTCAAAAGCTAGCCTAGTAGAAAATAAATTAATGTATCCAGAGGAAAAAATGCTAGCTGGGCTACATTTAACACACACAATTCATGCGACCCTATTCCCCTAATGTGAAAATATATACCCTGAATTGGAGTATATAGGGGTGTGGGGCTAAAATTTATTTTCAACAAAAAAAAATTATTATATTCAGAAAGAGCATAAGAAAAGGAATCGGTGGTATATCCACTTTATTCGTAAGTCAGTAATATGATTTTGTAAAATTTTACCATGCAAATATCTCAATTAACTATTTATAAACAAAACGTCCGGTATAAATTTGCGTTGCAATAACATCTAAATAATCCATTCTATCTGATGTTTGCTCCTAAATGCTTTCAAACGAACTGTTACCTTAGCCTCTAAGCACAATCAATATAAACAAAGTCTCAAGGTGTAATTGTGACATAACAGAAATTATGTAAAATTCAATGCTGAAATTCCAGGGAGTCTGGTGATGTAAGACCCATTAGTATTTCTAGCTCTCTGATTGGATTAGACAGAGGATGTGGTCTTGTTATACTTGAATTCTAGCCCTCTGATTGGCTGTGACCTTGTTCTACTCGTATCTTCTGGGGCATCCCTGCTTTTATAGTCTTTGCCCCGAAAGCTGCATCTCTAAATACTCTAAACTCTAAAAGTGGAATTTGGATACCAATAGATACATCAAAAAATCAGATTTTTATGCAAATTTCAAATATATAAGTTTTATCAATTTTAATCCTATCCAACAAAAGTTACACGCCTGAGAACCTAACAACCTAACAAATTAGACAAACATTTTCAGGCTCAAAACATTTTATTGGAACCTTGAATCTTAATGGATTTTACATTTTGGATTCAAAAAGGGAGTTCTTTGATGTAAATATCATCATCAAAATTCCATCTTCTTAGAGCTTTGGTAATATGAGCAGAAATAATTTTATAAATATTAAACATTGACATGAATTATTTGATTCAATTATCAGCATATAACTGTTTAGAACCATTCCTCAAATTAAGATTGAAAAATTATGATTTGACAGATATAAAGTGTACAAATTAGCCAAAACTTTGATGTGAGGAGGAGTTGGATAATGGATGTGTCATTGGCTACCTTTTTGTCCTTGAAGCTTAGGCTTAGACCTTAGATCCTCCTATTCCCCATAGAAGCTTAGGGCATCCAAGAAGAGTCGGCAGTTATCTCTAATCGCTACGGTAACCCAGACATCTTCCCATTCGGGTTGGATTGCTGCATTGAGATTTTTGAGGTCAGCCCGTTAGCTGCGTAGCAAGGTTTTTTTTAGGGTTTCCTCTTCTTCTGGTGCCACCTGGCTGCCACTGAAGGACGACTTTCGGTAGTCGAGTTTCAGGCATGCAGTTCACATGACCGGGGTATCTCCACTTCCTATATTCGATCACTTTGGTCATCAGTGGGTGATACGTTTTCTGTCACATATGCTAAAGATTCAAAATCCTTGAGGCTCAAATTTCAAAACTGAAATAAGTTTCAATTCTAATTTAAAAACTGAAAAAAACAATTTCAAAACATGCCTGCCTTTATAATACAATGAGTTTATGATGAACAGGTGATTTGTCTAATTAAGGGCTACTGTGCCAGGGGCTTTCCTTTTCATGTTACACTCAAACACAAACTTATTTATCTATACATCACTGTGATTAAAATATCAATCCTTACATTTTCATCAACCATTTGGGGGGAATCTGGGCCACTTGGAACGTTGAAAAGGTTGCAGGCTGTCTTTCAAATCAGTTTGTGTCCTTTGGCATTAGAGCTCAATTTAATAACATTAAACTGAGCCCTTTTTCTTGTTTATAGACCCATATCTTCTAATTTAACGAACCCTGGCAAAAAAAAAATAAAATAACACACACCAAAACGACCACTCTCTATTATGCCATTGTAGTTGCTTCCACTATGATATGACAGCCTTATGAATGCCCCAATATATTATATACTGATAAATAAATGAAACTTATTCTGGTGCTTGTCTGTTATAGCGCCGACCACTCAAGAAGTGAATTTAGATTAATCCTAATGAAAAATTCCTAAATATGATTAAAAAACATAATACTTTGAAACAAATTTGGGCTGTATATTTAAACGTTAGGGGGGTGGGGATAAAGTACTACGGTCCACATTCAAAATGTGTTAGGTACAATTTTTTCTGCATATTATGAAGTATGAATTTTTTCTAACTTCATACTGTCCAAATACTTTACGCTAGCATCCCCCCCCCCCAAACTGTTCAAATATATAGTCCAAATTATAAATTTCCCATCAATTTTGTCACTTCTCTTTATCTTGTTTCACGATAAGCTGAAAGAAACTAACGAAAGAAACTGGTTCTATAATGCGTCAATGAATGCACAACTTGAGTGGTCGACGCTATAACAGACAAGTACCCCTCATTGCACCCGTATTAACCAAAAAACTCAAATGAATCTATTACAATTTTGTATCCTAGATTACCCATAGTTATACAGTAACCAATTTAGATTGCTTAATAACCTATAATAGTAACATGAATCTCATCCTCCCCAAACACAATCATAATGGCATCGAAAGAACTAAAGAAAAATAAATAAGACAAAACGGAAAGAGGAAGCTACTGGCAGAAGTCAAAAAATTCGTCAGCTGAATTTTAAGCAACGGCACCATTTAAAGAAAAACTCGGACGGGGGTAAGAATATTTTTAGTCTTTTATGAAAACACAAAAACAAAGGTATTTTTCGAAATCTAGGGGGATACAATTTTTATTTTTAATGATAGTGCCAAAAAGTTGCCCCCCCCCCCCCAATTGGCCCAGTTAGCACCCCTCAACTTAAGAAAAATAGTTTTTTTTTAAACACGGAGAATATTTATTAAGGATTTCTACACAACTTCAACCAAAATCTTGTTAAAAGTCAGTTAATAATTTAAACGAATTAAATAGAACCCCCTAAATTTATGGAATGTCGTGTCTTGAACAGTCTATTGCCTCATCATAGAATGAAATCGGAATTAAAAGCCTGGGATTTCTGCTGTTAAAGATAAGGAGAAGGTTGATTAATAGCAAAATGTCATTACTGGCTTCAGAGAATACTCGATTGACTTTTGAACTGGAAGTAAGAAAAGAAGATGTTATTATCGTTGCACATAAGCAAACTCAAAACAGTGTAAATATTCTTCCCAACTCATGTTCTACAGAGAGAATGTGCCATAATTTTCAGAAATTTCAAACACCTTAATAACAAGAGGCAATTGGAATTTCTGTTTTTTTGCAAAAAAAAATTCTGATAAATCAAACAGTTCATGGTAACGAATTGCAAAGTAAGGAGCGACCCGGCTCAAATAGTAACCGAAACTCTAAAAAAACGGAGCTTTGATACCAATAGATACATTAAAAGAATCAGACTTTAATGCTGATTTCAAATATACAAATTTCATTAAGTTTAGTCTTTCCAATCAAAAGTTATGTGCTTGAGAAATTTTGCTTCATTTTGGAAAAAAGGGGGAAACACCCCCTAAGAGTTATAGAACCTTAATGAAAATCCCACCATCAGTTTCAGTGTATCAGAGAACCCTACTGTAGTTGTTTCAAGCTCCAATCTGCAAACATGTAGAATTTTGTATTTTTTACCAGAAGAAAGATCACGGATGCTTGTTTTTGTTTATTTCTTTTTTGTTTTTTTTTTTCCCAGGGGTGATTGTATCCACCCAGTGGTCCTAGAATATCGTGGGAGGGCTCATTCGGACGAAAATTAAAAGTTCTAGTGCCCTTTTTAAGTGACCAAAAAAAATGGAGGGCAACTAGGCCCCCTCCCGTGCTCATTTTCTACCAAAGTCGCCCGACCAAAATTTTGAGACAGCCATTTTGTTCAGCATGGTCGAAAATATAATAAATATGTCTTTTATGATGACTTAATCCCCCAAAATCCCCGGGGGGAGGCCTGAAAATTATTAACTTTACCCAATGTTTACATATATTATTGGTTATTGGGAAGTATACAGATGTTTTCAGAAGAGATTTTTTCTGGTAGCGGGGTGGGGGAGTCGTTGGTTATGTGGGAGGATCTTTCTATGGAGGAATTTTTTATAGGAGAAGGGACATAGCTAGGAAGGGGGGACCGGATTTCCCAGCATTATTAAAAAAAAAACATTCAGAAATTAAATAAAATAAAGTTTTCAACTGAAAGTAAGGAGCAGCATCAAAACTTAAAACGAACAGAAATTATTACGTATATGATTGGGTTCGCCCCCTAGTCAATACCTCGCTCTTTAAGCCAAAGATTTTTGAGTGCTTTCTTAAGAGCTATTTATTCTAATTAACGGCCTTTTGAAAGGGGCTTTCCTATCTTCAATGCCTTGCTCTTTACGCTAAAGTTTGACTCGTTATCACAACTTTGATTTTTAAAGCAATAAAAAACTTTAGCGTAAAGAGCAAGGCGTTGAGGAGGGGACAGCCCCTTTCATATACGAAATAATTTTTGTTCGTTCTAAGTTTTAATGTTGCTCCTTACTTTCAGTTCAAAAAAACTTGTTTTTTTAATTTAATTTCAAAATTAGAATCCAAGCTCTGACTTTTTTTGTCCTACGATATGAAGTGCCCTGGTCTAAACAACATCAACAAAATAAAAATCATACATTATACCCACATCGATCTTTACTATAAATATTTCAAGCCTTCCAATCACTTTCGACTATTGAAAAGGGCACTAGGCCTTTCGATTTCAAATCAAATGAGCCCTTTGTGAGTTTCTACGACAAAGCTTTCTATAAACACCTTATACGCCCCCAGGGCATAAATTACAACCCTTACCCTAAGGGCTGTGAGAGCGGCTATCTTCCTCTAAGACTTTATTTCCAGAACTTTCTAATATGTTAAACAAAATGGCTATCTCAAAATTTTGATTGGATTTGTTTGGGAAAATGGTGGGCGTGAGAGGGGCGTTATTCGCTCTCCCAGCACTTTCACTATTAAAAAAGGCGCTAGCCCTTTCAATTTCCAATAAAATGAACCCTTTTGAAGTTTCTAAGACAACGCTTTAAATAAAAACCTTATATACCCCCAGGGCATAATTTACAACCCTTGCCCTGAGGGTGGGGGGGGGAGGTTGTCACCCTCAAAGACCTAATGTCCAGAACTTTCTACTACGTTGAACACAATGGCTATCTGAAAATTTTCATTAGATGTGTTTAGGAGTATGGTGCGCGTAAGAGGGTGGTTAGTTACGCTCCAATCACTTTCGACTATTAAAAATGGCACTAGCCCTCTCAATTCCCAATCAAATGAGCCCCTTTTGAAGCTTTTGAGACAAATCCAACTATAAAAAACATTATATGCCCCCAGGGCATAACTTACAACCTTTGCCCTGGGGGCTCTTGGTGGTTTGTCATCCTTAAATACATAATTTCTAGATCTTTCAACTACGTTGAACAAATGGCCAACTATAAACTTTGATTGAATGTTTTTGGGGAAATGGTGGGCGTGAGAGGGGGGTCAATTACTCTCCACTCACTTTCAACTATTAGAAAGGGCAATTTCAATTTCCAAACAAATGAGCCCTTTTTGAAATTACTACAACAACCTTCTATATAAACCTTATATGCCCCCAGGGCATAACTTACAACCCTTGCACTGAGGGCTCTGATGGGGTTACCATCCTAAAAGACCTAATTTCCAGAACTTTCGACTACGTTGAACAAAATGAATATCTTATAATTTTGATTGGATGTGATTGGGGAAATGGTGGGCGTGAGAGGGGGGTTGGTTTCCCTTCAATTACTTTAGACTATTAAAAGGGCACTAGTTCTTGATGTTTTTACAACAACACTTTCTTTAAAAACCTTAGATATCCCCAGGGCATAACTTACAATCCTTGCCCTGAAGACTGTGGGGGGAGTGTCCTGCTCGAATGTATAATTTCCTGAGCTTTAAACTACGTGAAACAAAATGGATATCTTAAAATTTTGATTGAATGTGTGGCGTGAAAATTTTGATTGAATGTGTGGCGGGAAAGGTGGGCGTGAGAGGGGGGTTGGTTGCAATCAATTTACTTTCGACTTTTAAAAAGGGCACTAGCCCTTTGAATTTCCAATCGAATGAGCCTTTTTTCTAGTTTCTATGACAAAGATTTCAATAATAACCTGATATGCCCCCAGGGCATAACTCAAAATCCTTACCCTGAAGACTGTGGCGGGAGTATCCTGCTCAAAGGTATAATTTTCTGAACTTTTAACTGCGCGGAACAAAATGGCTATTTCAAAATTTTGATTGCATATATTCGGGGAAATGGTGGGCGTGGAAGGTGTTTTAGTTGCCTTCCAATCACTTACTACTATTAACAAGGGCAATAGCCATTTCAATTTCCAATCGAATGAGTCGTTTTTGAAGTTTCTACGACAACGCGTTCTATAAAAACATTATATGCCCCAGGGCATAACTTACAAACCTTGCCTTGACGGTTGTTGGGGAGTATCCACCTCAAAAACATAACTTATATCTGGAAATCAACTACGCTGAAAAAAATGGCTATCTAAAAATGTTGATTCAATTTGTTTTGGGAAAGATGGGCGTGAGAGGGGGGTTAGTTGCCCTCAAATCACTTTCGACTATTAAAAAGGGCACTAGACCTTTGAATTTCCAATTGAATGAGCCTTTTTTGAAGTTTCTACGACGACGCCTTCTATAAAAACCTTATAGGACCCCAGGGCAAAACTTTCAACCCTTGCCTTGATGGCTTTGGGGGAGTGTCCTGCTCAAGAACATAATTTCTCTCTGGAAATCAACTACTCTGAACAAAATGGCTATCTAAAAATTTTGATTGGATGTGTTTCGGGAAATGGTGGGCGTGGAGGGGTGTTAGTTGCCTTCCAATCACTTTCGACTTTAAAAAGGGCACAAGCCACTCCAATTTCCAATTGAATGAGCCCTTTTCGAAGTTTCTACGTCAAATTTTTTGATACAAAGTGCCCTGCTCTAAAGGAAAAAAAATAATAAATAATACATTGTGTCATCGTTGTTCTTATGTACCCTCAGGGTATAACTTAAAACCCTTGCCCCGAGGGTTTTGGGGGAGTGTCCTCCTCAAAAACATATTTTCTATCTGGAAATGAACTACGCTGAATAAAATGGCTATCTCAAAATTTTGATTAGATGTGTTTGGGGGAATGATGGGTGTGGGGGCTAGTTGCCCTCCAATCACTTTTGACTATTAAAAAGGGAACTAGCCCTCTGAATTTCCAATTGAATGTGCCTATTTTGAAGTTTCTACGACAACGCCTTCTATAAAAACCTTATATGCCCCCCAGGGCATAGTTTACAACCCTTGACCTGAAGGATTTGGGGGGGGGTGTCCTCCTAAAAAAACATAATTTATATTTGGAAATCAACTACGCTGAACAAAATGGCTTATCTCAAAATTTTGATTGGATGTTTTTCGGGAAATGATGGGCGTGGAAGGGGTGTTAGTTGCCTTCCAATCATTTTCGACTATTAAAAAGGGCACAAACCACTCCAACGTCCAACTGAATGAGCCCTTTTTGAAGTTTATACGACAACTTCTTCGATACGAACTGCCCTGCTCTAAAGGAAAAAAAAAATAATAAATAAAATATATTGTGCCAACATCGTTCTTATATGCCCTCAGGGTATAACTTAAAACCCGTTCCCCGAGGATTTCAGGGGAGTATTCTCCTCAAAAACATAATTTCTATCTAGAAATCAACTACGCTGAACAAAATGGCTATCTAAAAATTTTGATTGGATGTGTTTGGGGGAATCATGGGCCTGGGGGGCTAGTTGCCCTCAAATCACCTTCAACTATTAAAAAGGGCACTAGCCACTCCAATTCCCAATCGAATGAGCCCTTTTGAAGTTTCTACGACAGCTCTTTCAGTATGAAGTGCCCGGGCATGGATAAAAATAATAATAATAATAATATATTGTGCCAACATCGTTCTTTACTTAGGCAGCGCTATTGCGCTGTCTATGATAGGACTTTATTTATGCTTGTCCAAGATTTCGATATGGTTCTTTACTTTTCTTTGAAAACTCTCCTTTTTTCGAAAATGTTTTATTATAATTAATACTTGTTAATCTTTAATCAGCGTAGTTTGAATGTTGGTTAATATAAAGAATATTTGTAGCAATTGTTCAGCAATTCCCCTCAAGAATCAAAATTTTGGATTGCTGTTTAGATGTTGAATAAATTTAAACATTCAGTCAAAATTGCCAATTGACAGTAGTTTTTGCAATACGATTGTAACAGTATAACTAATAGAAGTTTGGTTGAATAGAGACGGGCACTATTATTCATAAAAATCAAAAATCTGCGAAAACTTTTGTTTTCTACACAGCTAAAGCCATACTGGTCTTTATCCCACAGACACTTTTGGATACATACATATAATCATCCACCCCTCTATTAAAAGTATATTTTTATGTTTGTGAATAATATAATTAAATCTTTCAACTTTTAACCAATTTGCTTTAATTACCCATGTTTTATTCTTTTATCCTTTTTTCAGTGTCAGTTTTTTTTTTTGTCTTTTACAAGTTCTCTTCTAGGATCTTTATTGATATTGATGTTTGTGTTATGTTTTTATTCGAATAAAATGAATTGAATTGAATTGAATGCCATATTTTGTTGCAATCGTTTTGTTTACATAAATGTATGTTAAGGTCATTTATTAAAAAGTTTTGCTTTTTGTTTCTTGAAAACCGGCAAAAAAATTGGATATCGGGCGTTATGAATCAATACAGCCAGAATAGTTTCCCTGATGTTTTATCTTAAGTAAAGGTCTGTAAATTAAAAATTACGGTGTCTACATGGCAGACAGCTTTAGAACATATGAACGTAAAGAATACGATTTTTTCGAGTCAGGAATCGTCAGAACCATATTTTCCTCTCGAAATTGTTTGTTCTTGTTAAGGTCCTCCTGATCCAGTCTACTTGTCTGGAAATTTTACAAAAATCGGAGAAAAACATTGTTTAACTTGATTTAGGGTTCTATGGATCGATGCATATCCCCCCTTTTTTCAAATATTCCATTCCTCGTAATTTTGCAGAGGCCACTATATATCCCCGATATGTTGCTAGTTGACTGACAAAAAGCAAAAGTTGCGTGGTTTTAGGTGCCAGGAATCGACAGAATAAATTTTCAAAGAGTTTTTGTCTTCATTGTCTTTAGGCATTTTTTTTTTGTACTGTGACTGAGGTTCCCTTATCTTCATCTACATGCCCTGTTAGTCTAAGCCAATTTGATATAAAAAAAATGGCTGAGTTGTATGTGTACTACTCCTACTACTGCTGCTAACAACCAACACTATTTACAACTACTAACAACTTACAACTACGTAATACAACTAACAGCTACTAACGTTTTAATAATTCATTCTCTGTAGAAACAGTAGTTTTTATATAATCTATTTGCTTTTTCTTTGTTTTTAAGCTGCTCCCTGAAGCAAGCTATAGCTTGCACCCTTTTGAATATTAAGTTTCCATTCTCTCTGCCTAACAAAATAAAACATTTAATTCACCAATGTAACTATTCCAGGTTATTTTTTTTTTAACATACTGAAGGATGCTAGAGTAAAGGGGTAGATGGGTGTAAATAATACCTTCGAGAATAAATAAAATAAAAAAGAGTACATTGGTTCATATCATTGACTTCATTAATCGATTCAGCAAAGAGCAAAATTTAGAAGTAGTAAGTTTGGCTAAGAAACATTAAAAGATATGCAGTAAATACATTTTAGAAAGGTAGGAAATTACTACATAGAGCCAAGAAAAAGTTTCAAAGTAAGCTTCAAAATTAGTTTATGACGATTTTATTTTCGATTTTTTTTTTCCGGGGTATACACTAAAAAAAAAATACCTACACTTAATACAAAAAACTGTTTTTCCAAATTTTTCCCCCATTCTTTTTTTCACATAAAAAATGAAGTGCACAAAGAAGTGAAGTTTCCCGCACTTCTTTAGCTTAGAACGTCGAATCCTAAGGCAGGAGTATAGAATCCTGCATGCACGTTTTGGTTATAGATAGAGGGATAGATGTTTTATTGTATAATATCAAATAAAATATATAATAATATATCTATCTATCTATGGTTATAGCATCATGGGATAAAAGTATCCACATTACTGTTTGAATAGCTTAATTATTTTGCCTATTATGAAACTGCTTGCTTTTGTAAAGTAGAAAAGTTGTGAGAAAATGGAAGAACTTTCTAATTTATAGCCTTGCCTCCAGCAAATTTTCTGTTAAAACTTTAAAGATGAGCTTGCGCACGTATAAAATCTTCTAAAAGTTTTTATTTGGTAAGGAGTCTATACTAGGCAAATACAAATAAATAAGGCTATAGTTTTCTAAAAGTTTTCTAAAAATCTTCTAAAAGTTTTTATTTGGTAAGTAGTCTATACTAGGCAAATACAAATAAATAAGGCTATAGTTTTATGACCTAATCTTATTTAGCTTGTATTTATTACATTTATCTTGTATTTATTAAATTTTTAGATGTACGTAGCAATTCTGATAGAAAGTGTTGAGGAATTTATTCAAACTAATTCAGATTAGTTTGATTTTAGTACATTGATTTTACCACAAATTTGACGTAAATGAAGTTGGTATTACTTCATACAATTGAAAAAGATGATCATTTTCTGAAATATTCTTATATGTAAGGTTTTTGGACTCATTTGAGACTAAACTATACGTAATCTTCAGAACTGAGGAATTTTACAATAATTAGATAATTCCCTTTTTTAGTTGATTAACTTTTTATTTGATACGTAGGCTTGTTGTGGTATTTTTGAAAGTAGATATATGTGAAAATTTTCAATCTAGGCACTTAAAAAGGCGGCAAGCCAGCCCATGGCCTTTCCAACTCTTCCTTTTCCCCAACTGGCAACTAATATACCAGGAAGGTAGACAAGTTACATTTTATTTCGCTTGGAATCATGCTTAGATTTGAAATGCGCATTGTTAGTGACACGAACTGTGTTCTTGTTGCTTCAAATATTCCTCTGCCCCTCCTGAGCTAAATAGTTTTGATATTGCATCTTATCCATGCCAAAATCATCATGCAGATTTTACTTTGTACTGATTTCTCCACTTGTGTCCTTCACATCTCTAATTGACCGCACGCACTATATTTAATTCATTTTCATTATATTTCTAGATGTACATGGTAACTCCGATGCAAAGCGTTTATATGATGACCTGCTGTCAAACTATAATAAACTGGTCCGACCTGTCAAGAATGTATCAGATCCTTTGAAAGTAGAGATTAAACTCAAATTGTCTCAACTCATTGATGTTGTAAGTATGTCTTGGTTTTTAAGTTTGACATGTACTTGAAAATGAACCTATAATTTTATAAAAAAAAAGAAAGCCTAGGAGTTTTCACGCCATTTTCACCCTTGGGATGTTACAATTTCTTGTTTTAAAAACATCTACTTAATCTACTGTTTGGCTTAAAAAAGTGATCACAAAAACAACTTTTTCTGTCTATAAATACAAGAGAATTAGACCCCTCCACCAAGAAGAATCATTGCACAGCCTACTATTAACCACCAACGGAATGACCAACATCATTATGAGCAGAATTGTAACACTAAAAAACTAGTCCTTACAGACAGGTACTGCCTACTATCAATAACTCACTGCAACACCAAGCCACCAGACTCCAACACATCTGCGCACTTCCCCTTCACCCCAATCTGATAAAAGATTTACTTAACCCTCTCCCAAAAAGTTCTAATTTACTTTTAATCCTTTCTAACAACGTCTTCCCATCTCATTCAGGACGACCTGCTTTTCATTTGGCCCAAGATAGATTGCTAAAAGGACTGATCTTTGGTAATCTGTCATCCTTCATGTGCAAAACACTTTTGATCAATCTTAACGTTTCTCTCTTTCTATCCCTAGAAAGCAAAACAGAACAACGGTTTTCGAAGAGATTGCTGTTTGATGTACGGTCAGTAAAAGGGATACCCAAAACTATTCGTCGACAATTCCTATGAAAAACATCTAACAAATCTTCCCATGTTTTTTGGAGAAAGAAACCCTCCTTCTACAAAGTGGTCTCCTGCTCTTTCTTCATAATAGCAGATATTTACCTGCACATTATTGTATAGAATTTTATGAAATATAACACAGATCAGTTTAGTTTAATAAAATATTCGAATAAGCTTTTACAATCATTTGTCTGCAATAAGAAGAGAGGTATCAGCTCGCATAACCCTTTATCAGTCTGAGTGCAAATGAAGCGATACGGGAGATTATATCCTACCCAGCTCTCCATTACCTTTTTTTAATTTTGGATAATTCCTCATGGAGAATTGTGTAACTAGAAATGAGCAGCTGAGCAAGAAATGGGGAACTAGAAATAACAATTAGTAGCTAGAATTATATCAAGAGCTTCAGCCTAAGCAAGACTCAGAAGCTTCCTTGTTCATCTTGAACCCTAATCCTTGCCTAAGCACCCCATTCTTCCTGACTGAATAAATAAATTTTATATAACCGAGTTTTATATTTCCTACTCCTGGAAGATTCCGAAACCCCTAACAAATCCGGTTCAAAACGTCTAAATCTTCAGTCAAAATGTTAACACATTAGTTGTTTTTTTAACATTGTAACGTTTCAAGTTGCAATTTTGATATCACCTAAATCATTGAAATTGTCAGGGCATCAGACAAAGCATAGGCCTGCACCAATGTAGGTCTAGCACTAACACATCTTTTCAAGTCTGCACATAGTGCTTAAGCTGGCTTAGAGCAGAACATCTAAAATCTCTGGGATCTCAAGCCAAATGGAAGCTTTGTTCAATCCTGGGCCATCACTACGTATTATTTGTTTTCCACACTTGGCGATTGTCATCTATCAACAAGAGTTTACGTCTTGAATAATCAATCTCAAATCTATTACATCTAACACCTTACATATTCATGGTTTCAAATATTACAGTATAATAGGGAGACAATTTCTAATAAACAGCATAGCTAGGTTGTTCAACATAAGAGGCTATACAACAACAACAACAAAAACACCAAAGAAATAGAACCCAGAAGAAATATCCATTAATCAGAATCCAGTGCAATGCTGTTTCGTTTAAAAGGCTCTAATTTCCTCGAGGTGCACCATTCTTAAAGGTCACCCTGCGGCACAGTTGGAAGTGACGTTACTGGTCAGGCAAACTCCTGAAAGGTCAACACTGACACAAATATGACCACAATGACAACACTGACATGGCTTGTCGGAGCTAATTAATATGGTTTTTTTCATGTTGGAGACGAGTGGGCGAGGCGATTAAATAAGGTTAACTACTTATCAACTACTCTCCAAACCTGAAATTGGAGTATTTCTAAACCCCATGGTTGGTCATTATCTCTTTAATGTGGTTTTATAACAGGGTTATACTCTTCTATTAAGGCATGAGTCAAATTTTACCAGTAGAGATGACCCTAAAGGTCCAGGGGGACTCCTAATATGGGCATAGAGTCCCTAGGGGGAATGGATTTCTGAGAAATTGATTGCGTAATCGATTAGGAATTTGGAACACCTGTGCTGTCAGTCATTAATCAAATTGTTTCCGGAAGTTTATCAATTTCTTTGGAGTTCGACCAGAATTGTTTCCGGGGCAAAGTTTAGATCACACGTGACAGATGATGTCATGCTTGATTGATTTGACACGAAAGGGGAATTAATTTGTTGTTTCTAAGGGGAATTATTGATTCAAGAAAAGGGAATTAATTTGTTGTTTCTAAGGGGAATTATTGATTCACGAAAGGAGAATTAATTTGTTGTTTCTAAGGGGAATTATTGATTCAAGAAAGGGGAATTAATTTGTTGTTTCTAAGGGGAAGGTGGGGAAGAGATAATTTGATTGCGTAATCGAAGGGAGAGAATTCCCGAGAAATTGATTACATAATCGGTAGAACCCTATCAGGAGCTCGTGACGGGAATCCATTTATGTGCATAGAATGACGTAATCAACTAGGACAAATGGATTTCTGAGAAATTGATCACATAATCGGTAGAACCCTATCAGAAGGTCATGACGGGAGTCCATATATGGGCATAGAATGACGTAATCGACTAGGACAGTTGGATTTCTGAGAAATTGATTACATAATCGGTAGAACCCTATCAGAAGGTCATGGCGGAGGTCCATATATGGGCATAGAATGAGGCAATCGACTAGGACAGTTGGATTTCTGAGAAACTGATTACATAATCGGTAGAACCCTATCAGAAGGTAATGACGGGGGTCCATATATGGGCATAGAATGACGTAATCGACTAAGACAATTGGATTTCTGAGAAATTGATTACATAATCGGTAGAACCCTATCAGGAGGTCTTGACGGGAACAAGTTCCTTTCTTAATGTCCATCCTAAACCCATTTTTCAACTTGAAGTACTTATCTTTTTCACCCACAACTATACTTTACAGCTATTTGGATACCTCAACACCAAGAAATACTTTTCAAAGACCATTTCAGAGCAAGCTACTTTCTTAATGTCCCTCCTAAACCCACTTTCCAACTTGAAGTACTTATATTTTTAACCTACATAAAACTTTACAGCTTTTTGGTTACCTCAACACCAAAGAAATACTTTTCAAAGACCATTTCAGAGCAAGTTCCTTTCTTAGTGACCATCCTAAACCCATTTTACAAATTGAAGTACCCATCCTTTTAGCTTAGAGTTTTAGTTTGGATTTAGTTTTAGTTAAAAGTTTAGAGTTTTTAGCTTAGAGTCTTAGCTTAGAGTTTTCGTTAGAGTTCTAGTTTAGTTTAGTTTTAATTAAGAGTTTAGAGTTTTTAGCTTAGAGTCTTAGCTTAGAGTTTTATTTAGAGTTCTAGTTTAGTTTAGTTTAGTTTAGTTACAGTTAAGAATTTAGAGTTTTAGCTTAGAGTCTTAGCTTAGAATTTTACTTAAAGTTATAGTTTGGTTAAGTTTTAGTTAAGAGTTTCAAGTTTTAGCTTAGAGTCTTAGCTTAGAGTTTTTGTTAGAGTTCTAGTTTTGTTTAGTTTTAGTTAAGAGTTTAGAGTTTTTAGCTTAGAGTCTTAGCTTAGAGTTTTAGTTAGAGTTGAAGTTTAGTTTAGTTACAGTTAAGAGTTTCGAGTTTTAGCTTGGAGTCTTACCTTAGAGTTTTACTTAAAGTTTAGTTTGGCTAAGTTTTAGTTAAGAGTTTCGAGTTTTAGCTTAGAATCTTAACTTAGACTTTTTTTGTTAGAGTTCTAGTTTAGTTTAATTTTAGTTAAGAGTTTGATGTTTTACCTTTGAGTTTCAGTTAGAGTTCTAGTTTAGTTTAATTTTAGTTAAGAGTTTGATGTTTTACCTTTGAGTTTCAGTTAGAGTTCTAGTTTAGTTTAGTTAAGAGTTTGGTGTTTTAGCTTAGAGTCTTAGCATAGAGTTTTTGTTAGAGTTCTAGTTTATTTTAGTTTTAGTTAAGATTTTAGAGTTTTGAGCTTAGAGTCTTAGCGTAGAGTTTATTTCTAGTTTAGTTTTGTTTTAGTTAATAGTTTAGAGTTTTAGCTTAGAGACTTAGCTTATAGTTATAGTTTTAGTTTAGTTTTAGTTAAGACTTTAGAGTTTTTTAGCTTAGAGTCTTAGCTTAGAGTTTTTGATAGAGTTCTAGTTTAGATTAGTTTTAGTTAAGAGTTCGATGTTTTACCTTAGAGTCATAGCTTAGAGTTTTAGTTAGAGTTCTAGTTTAGTTTAGTTTTTAGTTAAGAGTTTAGAATTTTAGCTTGGAGTCTTAGCTTAGAGTTTTTGTTAGAGTTCTAGTTTATTTTAGTTTTAGTTAAAAGTTTAGAGTTTTTAGCTTAGAGTCTTAGCTTAGAGTTTTTGATAGAGTTCTAGTTTAGTTTAGTTTTAGTTAAGAGTTTAGAACTTTAGCTTAGAGTCTTAGCTTAGAGTTTTTGTTAGAGTTCAAGTTTATTTTAGTTTTAGTTAAGAGTTTAGAGTTTTTAGCTTAGAGTCTTAGCTTAGAGTTTTAGTTAGAGTTCTAGTTTAGTTTAGTTTTAGTTAAGAGTTTAGAATGTTATCTTAGAGTCTTAGCTTAGAGTTTTTGTTAGAGTTCTAGTTTATTTTAGTTTTAGTTAAGAGTTTAGAGTTTTTAGCTTAGAGTCTTAGTTTAGAGTTTTTGTTGAAGTTCTAGTTTAGTTTAGTTTTAGTTAAAAGTTTAGAGTTTTTAGCTTAGAGTCTTAGCTTAGAGTTTTTGTTAGAGTTCTAGTTTAGTTTAGTCTTAACTTAGAGTTTTTTTTATAGAGTTCTAGTTTAGTTTAGTTTGATGTTTTACCTTTGAGTTTCAGTTAGAGTTCTAGTTTAGTTTAGTCTTAGTTAAGAGTTTGGTGGTTTACCTTAGAGTCTTAGCTTAGAGTTTTAGTTAGAGTTCTAGTTAAGTTTAGTTTTAGTTAAGAGTTTAGAATTTTAGCTTAGAGTCTTAGCTTAGAGTTTTTGTTAGAGTTCGAGTTTATTTTAGATTTAGTTAAGAGTTTAGAGTTTTTAGCTTAGAGTCTTAGCATAGAGTTTTTGTTGAAGTTCTAGTTTAGTTTAGTTTTAGTTAATAGTTTAGAGTTTTAGCTTAGAGTCTTAGCTTAGAGTTTTTGTTAGACTTTAAGCTTAGTTTAGTAATAGTTAAGAGTTTAGAGTTTTAGCTTAGAGTCATAGCTTAGAGTTTTACTTAAAGTTGTAGTTTAGTTAAGTTTTAGTAAAGAGTTTCGAGTTTTAGCTTAGAGACTTAGCTTAGAGTTATAGTTTAGTTTTAGTTTTAGTTAAGAGTTTAGAGTTTTTTAGCTTAGAGTCTTAATTAGCTTAGAGTTTTTGTTAGAGCTCTAGTTTAGTTTAGTTATAGTTAAGAATTTAGAGTTTTAGCTTAGAGTCATAGCTTAGAGTTTTAGTTAAAGTTATAGTTTGGTTAAGTTTTAGTTAAGAGTTTCGAGTTTTAGCTTAGAGTCTTAGCTTAGAGTTTTTGTTAGAGTTCTAGTTTTGTTTAGTTTTAGTTAAGAGTTTAGAGTTTTTAGCTTAGAGTCTTAGCTTAGAGTTTTAGTTAGAGTTGAAGTTTAGTTTAGTTACAGTTAAGAGTTTCGAGTTTTAGCTTGGAGTCATACCTTAGAGTTTTACTTAAGGTTTTAGTTTGGCTAGGTTTTAGTTAAGAGTTTCGAGTTTTAGCTTAGAGTCTTAACTTAGACTTTTTTTTATTAGAGTTCTAGTTTAGTTTAATTTTAGTTAAGAGTTTGATGTTTTACCTTTGAGTTTCAGTTAGAGTTCTAGTTTAGTTTAATTTTAGTTAAGAGTTTGATGTTTTACCTTTGAGTTTCAGTTAGAGTTCTAGTTTAGTTTAGTTAAGAGTTTGGTGTTTTTAGCTTAGAGTCTTAGCATAGAGTTTTTTGTTAGAGTTCTAGTTTATTTTAGTTTTAGTTAAGATTTTAGAGTTTTGAGCTTAGAGTCTTAGCGTAGAGTTTATGTTGAATTTCTAGTTTAGTTTTGTTTTAGTTAA
This sequence comes from Artemia sinica, assembly GCA_027921565.1. NCBI lineage: Eukaryota > Metazoa > Arthropoda > Branchiopoda > Anostraca > Artemiidae > Artemia > Artemia sinica. Next base: position 69,337,010 of record CM051264.1, read on the forward strand.
TAGTTTAGAGTTTTAGCTTAGAGACTTAGCTTAGAGTTATAGTTTTAGTTTAGTTTTAGTTAAGAGTTTAGAGTTTTTTAGCTTAGAGTCTTAGCTTAGAGTTTTTGATAGAGTTCTAGTTTAGATTAGTTTTAGTTAAGAGTTCGATGTTTTACCTTAGAGTCATAGCTTAGAGTTTTAGTCAGAGTTCTAGTTTAGTTTAGTTTTAGTTAAGAGTTTAGAATTTTAGCTTGGAGTCTTAGCTTAGAGTTTTTGTTAGAGTTCTAGTTTATTTTAGTTTTAGTTAAAAGTTTAGAGTCTTTAGCTTAGAGTCTTAGCTTAGAGTTTTTGATAGAGTTCTAGTTTAGTTTAGTTTTAGTTAAGAGTTTAGAACTTTAGCTTAGAGTCTTAGCTTAGAGTTTTTGTTAGAGTTCAAGTTTATTTTAGTTTTAGTTAAGAGTTTAGAGTTTTTAGCTTAGAGTCTTAGCTTAGAGTTTTAGTTAGAGTTCTAGTTTAGTTTAGTTTTAGTTAAGAGTTTAGAATGTTATCTTAGAGTCTTAGCTTAGAGTTTTTGTTAGAGTTCTAGTTTATTTTAGTTTTAGTTAAGAGTTTAGAGTTTTTAGCTTAGAGTCTTAGTTTAGAGTTTTTGTTGAAGTTCTAGTTTAGTTTAGTTTTAGGTAAAAGTTTAGATTTTTTAGCTTAGAGTCTTAGCTTAGAGTTTTTGTTAGAGTTCTAGTTTAGTTTAGTCTTAACTTAGAGTTTTTTTTTATAGAGTTCTAGTTTTTAGTTTAGTTTGATGTTTTACCTTTGAGTTTCAGTTAGAGTTCTAGTTTAGTTTAGTCTTAGTTAAGAGTTTGGTGGTGTACCTTAGAGTCTTAGCTTAGAGTTTTAGTTAGAGTTCTAGTTAAGTTTAGTTTTAGTTAAGACTTTAGAATTTTAGCTTAGAGTCTTAGCTTAGAGTTTTTGTTAGAGTTCTAGTTTATTTTAGATTTAGTTAAGAGTTTAGAGTTTTTAGCTTAGAGTCTTAGCTTAGAGTTTTTGTTGAAGTTCTAGTTTAGTTTAGTTTTAGTTAATAGTTTAGAGTTTTAGCTTAGAGTGTTAGCTTAGAGTTTTTGTTAGACTTTAAGTTTAGTTTAGTAATTTTTAAGAGTTTAGAGTTTTAGCTTAGAGTCATAGCTTAGAGTTTTACTTAAATTTGTAGTTTAGTTAAGTTTTAGTAAAGAGTTTCAAGTTTTAGCTTAGAGACTTAGCTTAGAGTTATATTTTAGTTTAGTTTTAGTTAAGAGTTTAGAGTTTTTTAGTTTAGAGTCTTAGCTTAGAGTTTTTGTTAGAGTTCTAGTTTAGTTTAGTTATAGTTAAGAATTTAGAGTTTTCGCTTAGAGTCATAGCTTAGAGTTTTAGTTAAAGTTATAGTTTAGTAAAGTTATAGTTAAGAGTTTAGATTTTTACCTTAGAGTCATAGCTTAGAGTTTTTGTTAGAGTTCTAGTTCAGTTTAGTTTTAGTTAGAGTTTAGAGTTTTATTTTAGAGTCTTAGCTTATAGTTTGTGTTAGAGTTCTAGTTTAGTTTAGTTTTAGTTAATAGTTTAGAGTTTTAGCTTAGAGTCTTACCTTAGAGTTTTTGTTAAAGTTGAAGTTTAGTTTAGTAATAGTTAAGAGTTTAGAGTTTTAGCTTAGAGTCTTAGCTTAGAGTTTTTGTTAGAGTTCTAGTTTAGTTTAGTTTTAGTTAAGAGTTTAGAGTTCTTAGCTTAGAGTCTTAGCATAGAGTTTTTGTTGAAGTTCTAGTTTAGTTTAGTAATAGTAAAGAGTTTAGAGTTTTAGCTTAGAGTCTTAGCTTAGAGTTTTTGTTAAAGTTGAAGTTTAGTTTAGTAATAGTTAAGAGTTTAGAGTTTTAGCTTAGAGTCATAGCTTAGAGTTTTTGTTAAAGTTGAAGTTTAGTTTAGTAATAGTTAAGAGTTTAGAGTTTTAGCTTAGATTCTTAGCTTAGAGTTTTAGTTTAGTTTACTTTTAGTTAAGAGTTTAGAGTTTTTAGCTTAGAGTCTTAGTTTAGAGTTTTTGTTGAAGTTCTAGTTTAGTTTAGTTTTAGGTAAAAGTTTAGATTTTTTAGCTTAGAGTTAGCTTAGAGTTTTTGTTAGAGTTCTAGTTTAGTTTAGTCTTAACTTAGAGTTTTTTTTATAGAGTTCTAGTTTAGTTTAGTTTGATGTTTTACCTTTGAGTTTCAGTTAGAGTTCTAGTTTAGTTTAGTCTTAGTTAAGAGTTTGGTGGTGTACCTTAGAGTCTTAGCTTAGAGTTTTAGTTAGAGTTCTAGTTAAGTTTAGTTTTAGTTAAGACTTTAGAATTTTAGCTTAGAGTCTTAGCTTAGAGTTTTTGTTAGAGTTCTAGTTTATTTTAGATTTAGTTAAGAGTTTAGAGTTTTTAGCTTAGAGTCTTAGCTTAGAGTTTTTGTTGAAGTTCTAGTTTAGTTTAGTTTTAGTTAATAGTTTAGAGTTTTAGCTTAGAGTCTTAGCTTAGAGTTTTTGTTAGACTTTAAGTTTAGTTTAGTAATTTTTAAGAGTTTAGAGTTTTAGCTTAGAGTCATAGCTTAGAGTTTTACTTAAATTTGTAGTTTAGTTAAATTTTAGTAAAGAGTTTCAAGTTTTAGCTTAGAGACTTAGCTTAGAGTTATATTTTAGTTTAGTTTTAGTTAAGAGTTTAGAGTTTTTTAGTTTAGAGTCTTAGCTTAGAGTTTTTGTTAGAGTTCTAGTTTAGTTTAGTTATAGTTAAGAATTTAGAATTTTCGCTTAGAGTCATAGCTTAGAGTTTTAGTTAAAGTTATAGTTTAGTAAAGTTATAGTTAAGAGTTTAGATTTTTACCTTAGAGTCATAGCTTAGAGTTTTTGTTAGAGTTCTAGTTCAGTTTAGTTTTAGTTAAGAGTTTAGAGTTTTATTTTAGAGTCTTAGCTTATAGTTTGTGTTAGAGTTCTAGTTTAGTTTAGTTTTAGTTAATAGTTTAGAGTTTTAGCTTAGAGTCTTACCTTAGAGTTTTTGTTAAAGTTGAAGTTTAGTTTAGTAATAGTTAAGAGTTTAGAGTTTTAGCTTAGAGTCTTAGCTTAGAGTTTTTGTTAGAGTTCTAGTTTAGTTTAGTTTTAGTTAAGAGTTTAGAGTTCTTAGCTTAGAGTCTTAGCATAGAGTTTTTGTTGAAGTTCTAGTTTAGTTTAGTAATAGTAAAGAGTTTAGAGTTTTAGCTTAGAGTCTTAGCTTAGAGTTTTTGTTAAAGTTGAAGTTTAGTTTAGTAATAGTTAAGAGTTTAGAGTTTTAGCTTAGAGTCATAGCTTAGAGTTTTTGTTAAAGTTGAAGTTTAGTTTAGTAATAGTTAAGAGTTTAGAGTTTTTAGCTTAGATTCTTAGCTTAGAGTTTTAGTTTAGTTTACTTTTAGTTAAGAGTTTAGAGTTGTTTAGCTTAGAGTCTTAGCTTAGAGTTTTTGTTAGAGTTCTAGTTTAGTTTAGTTTTAGTTAAGAGTTTAGAGTTTTACCATAGAGTCTTAGCTTAGAGTTCTAGTTAGAGTTGAAGTTTAGTTTAGTTACAGTTAAGAATTTAGTGTTTTAGCTTAGAGTCATAGCTTAGAGTTTTACTTAAAGTTGTAGTTTAGTTAAGTTTTAGTTAAGAGTTTGGTGTTTTACCTTATAGTCTTAGCTTAGAGTTTTAGTTAGAGTTCTAGTTTAGTTTAGTTTTAGTTAAGAGTTTAGAATTTTAGCTCAGAGTCTTAGCTTAGAGTTTTTGTTAGAGTTCTAGTTTACTTTAGTTTTAGTTATGAGTTTAGAGTTTTTAGCTTAGAGTCTTAGCTTAGAGTTTTTGTTGAAGTTCTAGTTTAGTTTAGTTTTAGTTAATAGTTTAGGGTTTTAGCTTAGAGTCTTAGCTTAGAGTTTTTGTTAGACTTGAAGTTTAGTTAAGTAATAGTTAAGAGTTTAGAGTTTTAGCTTAGAGTCATAGCTTAGAGTTTTAATTAAAGTTGTAGTTTAGTTAAGTTTTAGTTAAGAGTTTCGAGTTTTAGCTTAGAGACTTAGCTTAGAGTTATAGTTTAGTTTAGTTTTTTAGTTAAGAGTTTGGTGTTTTACCTTAGAGTCATAGCTTAGAGTTTTAGTTAGAGTTCTAGTTTAGTTTAGTTTTAGTTAAGAGTTTAGAGTTTTTAGCTTAGAGTCTTAGTTTAGAGTTTTTGTTGAAGTTCTAGTTTTTAATAGTTTTAGTTAAAAGTTTAGAGTTTTTAGCTTAGAGTCTTAGCTTAGAGTCTTTGTTAGAGTTCTAGTTTAGTTTAGTCTTAACTTGGAGTTTTTTTTATATAGAGTTCTAGTTTAGTTTAATTTTAGTCAAGAGTTTAATCTTTTACCTTTGAGTTTCAGTTAGAGTTCTAGTTTAGTTTAGTTTTAGTTAAGAGTTTGGTGTTTACCTTAGAGTCGTAGCTTAGAGTTTTAGTTAGAGTTCCAGTTTAGTTTAGTTTTAGTTAAAGAGTTTAGAATTTTAGCTTAGAGTCTTAGCTTAGAGTTTTTGTTTGAGTTCTAGTTTATTTTAGTTTTAGTTAAGAGTTTAGAGTTTTTAGCTTAGAGTCTTAGCTTAGAGTTTTTGTTGAAGTTCTATTTTAGTTTAGTTTTAGTTAATAGCTTAGAGTTTTAGCTTAGAGTCTTAGCTTAGAGTTTTTGTTAGACTTGAAGTTTAGTTTAGTAATAGTTAAGAGTTTAGAGTTTTAGCTTAGAGTCATAGCTTAGAGTTTTACTTAAAGTTGTAGTTTAGTTAAGTTTTAGTTAAGAGTTTCGAGTTTTAGCTTAAAGACTTAGCTTAGAGTTATAGTTTAGCTTAGTTTTAGTTAAGAGTTTAGAGTTTTTTTTAGCTTAGAGTCTTAGCTTAGAGTTTTTGTTAGAGTTCTAGTTTAGTTTAGTTATAGTTAAGAATTTAGAGTTTTAGCCTAGAGTCAAAGCTTAGAGTTTTAGTTAAAGTTATAGTTTAGTAAAGTTATAGTTAAGAGTTTAGAGTTTTACCATAGAGTCATAGCTTAGAGTTTTTGTTCGAGTTCTAGTTCAGTTTACTTTTAGTTAAGAGTTTAGAGTTTTAGCTTAGAGTCTTAGCTTATAGTTTGTGTTAGAGTTCTAGTTTAGTTTAGTTTTAGTTAATAGTTTAGAGTTTTAGCTTAGAGTCTTACCTTAGAGCTTTGTTAAAGTTGAAGTTTACTTTAGTAATAGTTAAGAGTTTAGAGTTTTAGCTTAGAGTCTTAGCTTAGAGTTTTTTGTTAGAGTTCTAGTTTAGTTTAGTTTTAGTTAAGAGTTTAGAGTTTTTAGCTTAGAGTCTTAGCTTAGAGTTTTTTGTTGAAGTTCTAGTTTAGTTTAGTAATAGTTAAGAGTTTAGAGTTTCCAGCTTAGAGTCTCAGCATAGAGTTTTTGTTAAAGTTGAAGTTTAGTTTTAGTAATAGTTAAGAGTTTAGAGTTTTAGCTTAGAGTCTTAGCCTAGAGTTTTTGTTAAAGTTGAAGTTTAGTTTAGTAATAGTTAAGAGTTTAGAGTTTTAGCTTAGATTCTTAGCTTAGAGTTTTAGTTTAGTTTTTACTTTTAGTTAAGAGTTTAGAGTTTTTTAGCTTAGAGTCTTAGCTTAGAGTTTTTGTTAGAGTTCTAGTTTAGTTTAGTTTTAGTTAAGAGTTTAGAGTTTTTAGCTTGGAGTCTTAGCTTAGAGTTTCTGTTAGAGTTCTAGTTTAGTTACTTCTAGTTAAGAGTTTAGAGTTTTAGCTTAGAGTCTTAGCTTATAGTTTGTGTTAGAGTTCTAGTTTAGTTTAGTAATAGTTAAGAGTTAAGCATCTCTCCATGTTTAAGTTAGGTTAGGTTAGGATAGATTAATTTATGTTAGGTTAGGCTAGCCTACTTACATGCGCGTACGTAGGCTAACCTAACCTAACCTAACATAACTTAATCTATCCTAACCTAACCTAACTTAAACATGGAGAGATGTTTAACTCTTAACTATTACTAAACTAAACTAGAACTCTAACACAAACTATAAGCTAAGACTCTAAGCTAAAACTCTAAACTCTTAACTAGAAGTAAACTAAACAAGAACTCTAACAAAAACTCTAAGCTATGACTCTAAGGTAAAAATCTAAACTCTTAACTATAACTTTACTAAACTATAACTTTAACTAAAACTCTAAGCTATGACTCTAAGCTAAAACTCTAAATTCTTAACTATAACTAAACTAAACTAGAACTCAAACAAAAACTCTAAGCTAAGACTCTAAGCTAAAAAACTCTAAACTCTTAACTAAAACTAAACTAAACTATAACTCTAAGCTAAGTCTCTAAGCTAAAACTCGAAACTCTTAACTAAAACTGAACTAAACTACAACTTTAAGTAAAACTCTAAGCTATGACTCTAAGCTAAAACTCTAAACTCTTACTATTACTAAACTAAACTTCAAGTCTAACAAAAACTCTAAACTAAGACTCTAAACTATTAACTAAAACTAAACTAAACTAGAACTACAACAAAAAAAACTCTAAGCTAAGACTCTAAGCTAAAAACTCTACTCTTAACTAAAACTAAAATAAACTAGAACTCTAACAAAAACTCTAAAATAAGACTCTAAGCTAAAATTCTAAACTCTCAACTAAAACTAAACTGAACTAGAACTCTAACTAAAACTCTAAGCTAAGACTCTAAGGTAAAACACCCAAACTCTTAACTAAAACTAAACTAAACTAGAACTCTAACTGAAACTCAAAGGTAAAACATCAAACTCTTAACTAAAATTAAACTAAACTAGAACTCTATAAAGAAAAAACTCTAAGTTAAGACTAAACTAAACTAGAACTCTATTAAAAACTCTAAGCTAAGACTCTAAGCTAAAAACTCTAAACTCTTAACTAAAACTAAAATAAACTAGAACTCTAACAAAAACTCTAAGCTAAGACTCTAACATAACATTCTAAACTCTTAACTAAAACTAAACTAGAACTCTAACTAAAACTCTAAGCTAAGACTCTAAGCTAAAAACTCTAAACTCTTAACTAAAACTAAATAAACTTGAACTCTAACAAAAACTCTAAGCTAAAACTCTAAGCTAAAATTCTAAACTCTTAACTAAAACTAAACTAAACTAGAACTCTATCAAAAACTCTAAGCTAAGACTCTAAGCTAAAAACTCTAAACTTTTAACTAACACTAAACTAAACTAGAACTTCAACAAAAACTCTAAACTAAGACTCTAAGCTAAAAACTCTAAACTCTTAACTAAAACTAAAATAAACTAGAACTCTAACAAAAACTCTAAGCTAAGACTCTAACATAACATTCTAAACTCTTAACTAAAATTAAACTAGAACTCTAACTAAAACTCTAAGCTAAGACTCTAAGCTAAAAACTCTAAACTCTTATCTAAAACTAAATAAACTTGAACTCTAACAAAAACTCTAAGCTAAAACTCTAAGCTAAAATTCTAAACTCCTAACTAAAACTAAACTAAACTAGAACTCTATCAAAAACTCTAAGCTAAGACTCTAAGCTAAAAACTCTAAACTTTTAACTAAAACTAAAACAAACTAGAACTCTAACAAAAACTCTAAGCTAAGACTAAGCTAAAATTCTAAACTCTTAACTAAAACTAAACTAAACTAGAACTCTATCAAAAACTCTAAGCTAAGACTCTAAGCTAAAAAACTCTAAACTCTTAACTAAAACTAAACTAAAACTTTAACTCTAAGCTAAGTCTCTAAGCTAAAACTCTAAACTATTAACTAAAACTAAACTAAACTAGAACTTCAACATAAACTCTACGCTAAGACTCTAAGCTAAAAACTCTAAACTCTTAACTAAACTAAAATAAACTAGAACTCTAACAAAAACTCTATGCTAAGACTCTAAGCTAAAACACCAAACTCTTAACTAAGCTAAACTCGAAACTCTTAACTGTAACTAAACTAAACTTCAACTCTAACTAAAACTCTAAGCTAAGACTCTAAGCTAAAACTCTAAACTCTTAACTAAAACTAAACTAAACTAGAACTCTAACAAAAACTCTAAGCTAAGACTCTAAGCTAAAACTCGAAACTCTTAACTAAAACTTAACCAAACTATAACTTTAAGTAAAATTCTAAGCTAAGACTCTAAGCTAAAACTCTAAATTCTTAACTGTAACTAAACTAAACTAAACTAGAACTCTAAATAAAACTCTAAGCTAAGACTCTAAGCTAAAAACTCTAAACTCTTAATTAAAACTAAACTAAACTAGAACTCTAACAAAAACTCTAAGCTAAGACTCTAAGCTAAAAACTCTAAACTTTTAACTAAAACTAAACCAAACTAAAACTCTAAGCTAAAAGGATGGGTACTTCAATTTGTAAAATGGGTTTAGGATGGTCACTAAGAAAGGAACTTGCTCTGAAATGGTCTTTGAAAAGTATTTCTTTGGTGTTGAGGTAACCAAAAAGCTGTAAAGTATAGTTGTAGGTGAAAAAGATAAGTACTTCAAGTTGGAAAATGGGTTTAGGAGGGACATTAAGAAAGTAACTTGCTCTGAAATGGTCTTTGAAAAGTATTTCTTGGTGTTGACTTATCCAAATAGCTGTAAAGTATAGTTGTGGGTGAAAAAGATAAGTAATTCAAGTTGAAAAATGGGTTTAGGATGGACATTAAGAAAGGAACTTGTTCCCGTCAGGACCTCCTGATAGGGTTCTAACCGATTATGTAATGAATTTCTCAGAAATCCAATTGTCTTAGTCGATTACGTCATTCTATGCCCATATATGGACCCCCGTCATGACCTTCTGATAGGGTTCCACTGATTATGTAATCAATTTCTCAGAAATTCAATTGTCTTAGTCGATTACGTCATTCTATGCCCATATATGGACCCCCGTCATGACCTTCTGATAGGGTTCCACTGATTATGTAATCAATTTCTCAGAAATCCAATTGTCTTAGTCGATTACGTCATTCTATGCCCATATATGGACCCCCGTCATGACCTTCTGATAGGGTTCTACCGATTATGTAATCAATTTCTCAGAAATCCAACTGTCCTAGTCAATTGCGTCATTCTATGCCCATATATGGACTCCCGTCATGACCTTCTGATAGGGTTCTACTAATTATGTAATCAATTTCTCAGAAATCCATTTGTCCTAGTTGATTACGTCATTCTATGCACATAAATGGATTCCCGTCACGAGCTCCTGATAGGTTTCTACCGATTATGTAATCAATTTCCCGGGAATTCTCTCCCTTCGATTACGCAATCAATATATCTCTTCCCCACCTTCCCCTTAGAAACAACAAATTAATTCCCCTTTCTTGAATCAATAATTCCCCTTAGAAATAACAAATTAATTCCCCTTTCGTGAATCAATAATTCCCCTTAGAAACAACAAATTAATTCCCCTTTCTTGAATCAATAATTCCCCTTAGAAACAACAAATTAATTCCCCTTTCGTGTCAAATCAATCAACCATGACATCATCTGTCACGTGTGATCTAAACTTTGCCCTGGAAACAATTCTGGTCGAACTCCAAAGATATTAATAAACTTCCGGAAACAATTTGATTAATGACTGACAGCACAGGTGTTCCAAATTCCTAATCGATTACGCAATCAATTTCTCAGAAATCCATTTCCCCTAGGGACTCTATGCCCATATTAGGAGTCCCCCTGGACCTTTAGGGTCATCTCTACTTTTACCATTAATATTTTAGAAACATGTGTAAATATATCCACTTTACAGTTTATCTTGTTGTATTTTATTACTAATAATTTGCTCGTTTTTTACCATATTAAATCTGATACTATGCGTAACTGAGCTGTCCTGAAATAGTTTTTTTCCCCGTATAGAACCTGAAGAATCAGATAATGACTACAAATCTCTGGGTAGAACAGTACTGGGTTGATTACAAATTAGCATGGGACCCTGAGGAATACGGAGGAGTCGAGATTTTACATGTGCCTTCAGAAAATATATGGAGACCAGACATAGTTTTGTATAACAAGTAAGTTACTTTTATTCCAACTAAGCCATATTTGAATTGCACTGAAGACAGTGTACAGTGTATATGATAATCGAAATATCTGTACTTCTGCATTTGTTTTGCTGAGGGGGAATTACCTTAAAATGACTAATAGTTTCAAAGGAATTTAATTGTTCTGTTTTTTCCTAACCATTATTGTCATACGAAATAATTAAAGTCACAAGAGTCATGTTAGAGCATCAACTACAGTCTCTTTGCTCACATACAGTTTAAGTCAGAATAGTTTCCAACTCAAATTCCTGCAAATCGATTTAGAAGCTTTGCAGCAACTTCCACTTTTACCATTTTAGTAAATACATGATTACTAAATAAAGTGGTAAAAACTGTCAGATATGCCGTCAATTTAAATGAGTCTTCTCACATAGACTTCCATTTTACTTAAGTCAGCAGCGTATATTCATGCTTGACCGGATCAATCAGTTCGTGGTAACAAACTGTAGGTAACGAGTGACTTGGCCCAGTAGTAACCGATACTCTAAAAAGGATCTTGATAACAATTAATACATCAACAAATTTACTTTTTATTATCATTCCACATATACAAAATTCATTAATTATAATGTGTTTCATCAAAAGCTATAAAATTATGCCAAGTTTTTGAAAAGAGAAGAAAAAATACCGCTTAAAAAGCAAAACGAAGTTTATAAAAATTATATCATCAGATTCAGCATATCAGAGAGCTTTGCTGTAGTGGTTTCAAGCTCCTATCATAGGCAGCGCAATCGTGCTGGTTAAGTAAAGAATGAGGTTGGCACAATGTATTATTCACTTTTTTGTTTTCTTCCATACAAGGGCACTTCGTATCGAAGGAGTTGTCGTAGAAACTTGGAAAAGGGCTCATTCAATTGGAAATTGGAACGGCTAGTATCCTTTTCAATAGTCTAAAGTGATTGGAAGGCAACTAACACCCCTTCCACACCCACTATTTGCCCAAACTCGTCCAATCAAAATTTTTGAGACAGCCATTTTGTTCATCTTAGTTGATTTCCAGATGGAAATTATGTTTTTGAGGAAGAAAATCCCCCAGAGCTCTCAGGGCAAAGGTTTTAAATTATGCCGTGGGGGCATATAACACCGATATTGGCGCTATGTATTATTTATTATTTTTTTTCCTTTAGACCAGGGCACTTCGTATCGAAGAGAAGTTGTCGTAGAAAATTCGAAAAGGGCTCATTCAATTGGAAATTGGAGTGGCTTTTCCCCATTTTTGATAGTCGAAAGTGATTGGAAGGCAACTAACACCCCTTCCACGCCAACCCTTTCCCGAAAAACATCCAATCAAAATTTTTAGATAGCCATTTTGTTCAGCGTAGTTGATTTCCAAATAGAAATTATGTTTTTGAGGAGGACACTCCCCCCCCACAGCCCTCAAGGCAAGGGTTGTAAGTTATGCCCGGGGGCATATAAGGTTTTTACAGAAATCGTTGTCGTAGAAACTTCAAAAAAGGCTCATTCGATTGGAAATTCAAAGGGCTAGTGCCCTTTTTATAGTCAAAAGTGATTGGAGGGCAACTAACCCCCCTCTCACGCCCACCTTTTCCCCAAACACATCCAATCAAAATTTGAGATAACCATTTTGTACAACGTAGTTGAAAGTTCTGAAAATTTGGTATTTGAGGATGACAACCCCCCCCCCCCCCCCCCCACACACAGCCCTTAGGGCAAAGGTTGTGAGTTATGCCTTCGGGGCATATAAGGTTTTTCTAGACAGTGTTGTCGTAGAAACTTCAAAAATGGCTCATTCGATTAGAAATTGAAATGGCTAGTGCCCTTTTTAATAGTCGAAATTGATTGGAAGGCAAGTAACACCACTTCCACGCCCACCATTTCCCTATAAACCCATCCAATAAAAATTTTGAGATAGACATTTTGTTCTACGCAGTTGAAAGTTCTGGAAATTATACCTTTGAGCAGAAAACTCCTCCCACAGTCTTCAGGGAAAGGGTTATAAGCTATGCCCTGTTGGCATATAAGGCTTTTATTAAAATCTTTGTCGTAGAAACTTGAAAAAGGGCTCAATCGATTGGAAATTAAAAGGGCTCTCGCCTATTTTAGTAGTCGAAAGTGATTTGAGAGCTACTAACCTCCGTCACACGACCACCTTTTCCCCAAACACATCCAATCAAAATTTTATAGATAGCCGTTTTATTCAACGTAGCTGAAAGTTTTGGAAATCAGGTCTTTAAGGATGACAATCCCTCGCCTTCTCCCCACAGCTCTCAGGGCAAGGGTTGTAAGTTATGACTTGGGGGCATATAAGGTTTTATATAAAAGTGATGTTGTAGAAACTTCAAAAATGGCTCATTCAACTGGAAATTGAAAGGGCTAGTGCCATTTTTAGTAGTCAAAAGTGATGGAAGGGCAACTAACCCCCCTCTCACGCCCAAAATTTCCCCTAACACATTCAATCAAAATTTTGAGATATCCATTTTGTTCAACGTTGTTGACATTTCTGGAAATTAGGTCTTTTAGGATGATAGCCCCCTCAGAGCCCTCAATTCAACGGTTGTAAGTTATTCCCTGGGGGCATATAAGGTTTATAAAGAAAGTTGTTATAGAAATTTAAAAAAGGGCTCATTTGATTGGAAATTGAAAGAGCTAGTGCCCTTTTTACGTCAACATTTATGCCCTTTTTATAGTCAACAGTGAATGGAGAGTAATTAGCCCCCTTCTCACGCCCACCATTTCTCCAAACACATTCAATCAAAGTTTAAAGATAGCCATTTTGTTGAGATAGGAAAGTTTAGAGATAGGAAATTATGTATTTGAGGATGATGGACCCCTCTGAGCCCCCCATGGCAAAGGTTGTAAGTTATGCCTTGGGAGCATATATAGTTTTTATAGATTTCGTTGTCGTAAAAACTTCACAAGAGGCTCATTCAATTGGATATTGAGAGGGCTAGTGCCCTTTTTAATAGTCAAAGGTGATTGGACAACGCTTTCTATAAAAACCTTATATGCCCCTAGGGCATAACTTAAAACCCTGCCCTGAGTGCTGTAAGGGGGGGGGGGTTGTCATCCTCAAGACCTAATTTCCAGAACTTTCAACTACGTTGAACAAAATGGCTATCTCAAAATTTTGATTTGATGTGTTTGGGGAAACGGTGGGCGTGAGATGGTGGTTAGTTGCCCTCCAATCACTTTCGAGTATTAAAATGTGCACTAGCCCTTTGAATATCAAATGGGCCTATTTTGAAGTTTTTATGACACCACTTTCTATAAAAATTTTATATGCCCCCAGGGCATAACTTACAACCCTTGCCCTTAGGGTTGTGGGGGAGTATCCTCCTCAAAAACATAATTTCTATCTGGAAATCAACTATGCTGAACAAAATCGCTATGTGAAAATTTGTATTTGATGTGTTTCGGGAATCGGTGGGCGTGAAATGGGTGTTAATTGCCTTGCAATCACTTTCGACTATTAAAAATTACATAAGCCACTCCAATTTCCAATTGAATGATCCCTTTCCGAAGTTTCTATGACAACTTCTTCGATACGAAGTGGCCTGGTCTAAAGGAAAACATTAATAAATAACACATTGTGCCAACATCGTTCTTATATGCCCACAGTATATAAATTAAATTCTTGCCCTCAGGGATGTGGGGGGAGTGACCTCCTCAAAAACATAATTTCTATCTGGAAATCCACTACGCTGAAAAATAGGCTACCTCAAAATTTTGATTGGATGTGTTTGGAGAAATGGTGGGCGTGGAAAAGGTGCTAGTTGCCTTCCAATCACTTTCGACTATTAAAAAGAGTACTAGCCACTCCAATTTCCAATCAAATGAGCCCTTTTCGAAGTTTCTACGACAACTCCTTCTATACGAAGTGCCCAGGTATGGAAACAAAAATAAATAATACATTTTGCCAACATCGTTATTTACTTAGGCAGCCCAATTGTGCTGCCTATGATACTCCCCAGGTAGGCGAAGCTATCAACTGTATCGATCGTCTTGTTACCCAGCATCACCTCTTGATTTATTTTATTCCCAGTTTTCTTAAGATTAATTTTAAAACCTATAATTGCGCTTTGAACCCTCGAAACCTCCAAACAATCAATCATTTTGCTAGCATTCTACACTAGGACGCTCAAATCTCCAGCATAATATAAGTCTAGGAGAGTTTTAATTTCTCATCTTGATTCCAAGCTCTCCCATAGCCTTTGCTGTTTTCCTGAATGAGGAAACATTTGTCTTTTGTCGACACCTTAAGGCAGGTGAAAAGAAGATTTGACATACTTCTTAGGGTAAGACCAGAGATTATCACTTTTTTTTTTCATCTCTTTTATTTACCGTACTAAACTACCATCAACGCTTACACTTCATCGCAATTTTACTCTTCCAACTTATGCTTCCCATATATTCAAATGGCCAAATTATAGATCATCAAAGTAATATATTATTATATACTTTTAAAAACTACCCAATAGTAAGAGTGAACAAAGATCCTTTTTTATTTTTTAATTCTTGCTAATTCTGATATAAATTCGACACAAAACGAATAATTTTCTCGTCTGTGATTTTACTTACTAACCCTATTCACTCTACAACCTATAGGTTCACATACCTTGAAGTGGGCAAGTGAAAGGTCTTCGAAATAATAATAATATTGATAATCTTTAAAAACTACCTATTGAAAAGGTGAACAAATATTTATATTTAATTTATTTAAATCCTGTTTGTTCTTGTCTTATCCATTTACTGCACCGAACTAGTTACTTTTTGAATACATACTTCAACTTCAATGTATACTTCAACTTCAACTTCATACTTCAACGTGTCCTTTTTACTCTACGACCTAAGGGACATTCAAAAACCTTCAAGTGGAGATGTGACAAGTCTTCAAAGAAACACATTATTCTTTAATATTAAAAACTGTAATGTAACTGACAAACATTCTATTATAGATAATGTAATCATTATTATCAATAAATACTATTTCTCATTTATTTCAACTAATTTCAGCGCAGATGGAAATTTCGAAGTAACCCTTGCTACGAAAGCAACAATGCAACATACAGGAAGAATTGAATGGAAACCCCCTGCAATATATAAATCCTCCTGTGAGATAGATGTTGAATATTTCCCCTTTGATGAGCAGACTTGCGTAATGAAGTTTGGTTCATGGACTTATGATGGATTTCAGGTACTTCTAAATAGTTTTCCCGTCCAAATCAAAAGGAATCATGACACTTAACACATTTTAAAACTATGTGTAACCTGTGTTAAACAGTTCGTGGTAACAAACTTTAAGTAAGGAGTGACCCGGCTCAATAGCAACCGAAACACTAAAAAATAGAATTTTGATTCCAATAGATACATCAAAAAATCAGATTTTTATGTATTTTTTGCAAGAAGAAAGATCACGGATGTGTGTTTGTTTGTTTTTTCTTTTTTTTACCCAGGGGTGATTGTGTCGACCCTGTGATCTTAGACCATTGCGGTAGGGCTCATTCAAATAGAAATTAGAAGTTCTAGTGCCTAATTTAAGTGACCAAAAATTGGAGTTCAACTAGGCCCCCTCCCACGCTCATATTTTTCCTAAAGTCACGAAATAAAAATTTTTGAGATAGCTGTTTTGTTCAACATAGTTGAAAAATCTAATAACTATGTCTTTGAGGATGACTTAGTCCCCCACAGTCCCCGGGGGAAGGGCTGAAATATACGAACTTTGTCCATTATTTACATATAGTATGGGTATTGGGAAGTATACAGACGTTTTCTGGGGATTTTTTTTTTATGCGCGGGGGGAGAGGGGGTACGTTGGAGGATATTTCAATTGAGCAATTTCATGGGGGAAGGGAATTTTCAAGATTTCCCAGCATTATCTAAAAAATGACCAGATATTAAAAAAACAAGTTTTTTCCACTGAAAAAGTAAGGAGCAACATTAAAACTTAAACGAACAAATATTATTACGTATATAAGGGGGTACGCCCCCTCGTCAATACTTCTCTCTTTCCGTCAAAGTTTTTTCAGTACTTTCGAAAGAGCTATTTATTCTAATTAAATGACCTTTGGGATTTAGGGGTCATTCATAAAGAATTAGAACAAAATTCAGACTTTAGTGTAAAGAACGAGGTATTGAGGAGGGGCGAACCCTCTCATATACATAATAATTTCTCTTCGTTTTATGTTTTAAAGTTGCTCCTTACTTTCAGTTGAAAAAAACTTGCTTGTTTTTATTGATTTGCTTACAAAACTGAGGTGTTTTCCATTGACGTTATTGGTGTCTGACTCTGGATCACGCAAACCAGTGCTCTACGGAGGATCTATCATAGGCAGCGCGATAGCGCTGCCTAAGTAAAGAACGATGCGGGCACAATGTGTTATTTTTTTTCCTCCATACCCGGGCACTTCGTATCGAAGGAGTTGTTGTAGAAACTTCTCGAAAAGGGCTCATTCTATTGGATATTGGATTGGCTAGTGCCTTTTTTAATAGTCGAAAGTGATTGGAGGGCAACTATCCCCCCCCCACGCCCATCATTCCCTCAAACACATCCAATTAAAATTATTAGATAGCCATTTTGTTCAGCGTAGTTGATACTATGCCCTGGGGCATATAAGGTTTTTATAGAAAGCGATGTCGTAGAAACTTAAAAAAGGCTCTTTCGATTGGAAATTCAAAGGACTAGTTCCCCTATTAATAGTCGAAAGTGATTTTAGGGCAACCACAACACTAGAGAGCTATCTATAATTACTACGAGTACACCGTGCTGCCATTTACAATTGAGTCTAACGGGACCTAACCACATAGAGAATATTATTGATCCACGAAGGGGATAGAATTTCTGAGAAATTTATTTGCATAATCGAGGGGAATTATTGATCCACGAAAGGGGAATTTATTTGTTGTTTCTAAGGGGAATTATTGATCCATGAAAGGGGAATTTATTTAAAGTTTCTAAGGGGAATTATTGATCCATGAAAGGGGAATTTATTTAATGTTTCTAAGGGGAATTATTGATCCATGAAAGGGAAATTTATTTAATGTTTCTAAGGGGAATTATTGATCCACTAGCGGAATTAGAAATGACATCACTTGTTTCCTAGGAATTATACGGGACTCTAAAGAGATAGAAATCATATTTTTAAATATGGCTTCTCTGGTCTTTAGACTTAGTGATAAATTCTTTAATATTCTATCGAAGCCATCGGAATTAGAAATAACATCACTTGTTTCCTAGGAATTATACCAGACTCTAAAGAGATAGAAATTCTATTTTTAAATATGGCTTCTCTGATCTTTAGTGACAGAGATAAATTGATATTTTCTGGTTTTACTGATGTTTCTTACATTGCCGATGCTGATGACATTCTGTTGATTAGTCGTACTAAGTCTGCTCTTTCTGCGATGGTTTCCTTAAATTCTCAGTCTTTCCTAAATATTGGTCTATCCCTGAATCTTCACAAGTGTGAATTCTTATCTTATAATCTGTCTTCGTCTACTCCTCTGGTATGTAATGAATTTTCTGTACTTTCTGTCTCTTCCTTTCGGTGGCTTGGTATTACTGTTTCTAATTCTCTAGCTCTCCTTCGTAAACAGATTGTTGCTGATTCAGTTCAGTAAGAAAAATTCAGTTCAGTTATTCAAAAATTGTAGCAAACCGTGTAAAATATAACAGAAGAGCTCTTGGGCGCTTATTCTCGACTTTTTCTAATCACTCTGTGCTTTATTTTTCGGGTGTTCATTCTGTTCTTAACCTAAAAGATTTAAAAAAGATTAAAGTTACTTATTTCAAATTTTGCAAATTTCTTCTTTCTCTGCCGCCATGGACTAGAAATCGGTATCTAGTTAATAATTTTATGTTACGGATTTAACTCAAAAGCTCGGTGTCCTACACAAAAAGCTTTCTGCAGATGCATTTTTTAAATTTGGCCCTGACCACGGTCTTTTACAGTTCTTTTCGTAGTTTAATTTAATTGCTAGTGTTTTTTGAGTTTTTTTTTTTTTTTTTATTATTATGTACTCCACTTGTACTACTTTTTGTTAGTTGTGGGTAATAAATGATTGATTGATTGATATTCTATTTTTAAATATGGCTTCTCTGACCTTTAAGTCAGAGAGATAAATTGATTTTCTATCGAAACCGTAATAGTATAGCTACGAACACCTTCGAGATGAATAGATTTTAAGGGGGAAAGGGTTTCCTAGGAATTTCAAATGTGACAGCGCAGGGATGCCGAAACAAAGGAACACGCAGAAATTACTTTTAGGGGATTATTTGGGCGAAACCGTTTGAGATATTTTAGAAGGTGATTTGGGCGAAACAGTTTGAGACATTTTAGATGATGATTTGGTGTGAAACCCTGTGGTAGTTTTAATACACAAGTTCCATTTGAACAATGTTGTGAGGTCCCCTACCCCAACACCAAAGGACCCCCAGGCCCCCCGGGCCCCCAAAGTGCCTCCGAGCCTCCCAAAGGGGTGCCCTCCCCCTCCCCCCCCCCTCCACCCCCCAAAGGTTTCCAAAGGCCCCCCAGGCCTCCAAACCCCTCTCTTCCTCCCTCCCTGTTTTGAATTTTTTAAAAGTTTTTTCGGACTGAATTTTTTAGACTTAGAAATTATCCAGCATTTATCCGGTTTTTTTCTTTAACCCATTGGCATAGAGTTTTAGCCTAGATTCTTAGATTAGTTTTATTTAGAGTTGAAATTTAGTTTATTTATAGTTGAGAGTTTAAAGTTTTTACCTTAGTGTCTTAGCTTAGAGTTTTAGTTAGACTTCTAGTTTAGTTTTAGTTTAGTTTTAGTTAAGAGTTTTAGCCTAGCGTCTTAGCTTAGAGTTTAGTTAGAGTTGAAGTTTAGTTATAGTTAAGAGTTGAAGTTTAGCTTAGTTATAGTTAAGAGTTATGAGTTTAGAGTTTTAGCTTAGAGTCTTAGCTTAGAGTTTTAGTTAGAGTTGAAGTTTAGTTTAGTTATAGTTAAGAGTTTAGAGTTTTAGCTTAGAGTCTTAGCTTAGAGTTTTACTTAGAGTTCTAGTTTAGCTTAGTTTTAGTAAAGAGTTTAGAGTTTTACCTTAGAGTCTTAGCATAGAGTTTTAGTTAGAGTTGAAGTTTAGTTTAGTTATAGTTAAGAATTTAGAGTTTTAGCTTAGAGTCTTAGCTTAGAGTTTTACTTAGAGTTCCAGTTTAGTTAAGTTTTAGGTAAGAGTTTAGAGTTTTAGCCTAGAGTCTTAGCATAGAGTCTTAGCTTAGAGTTTTGTTGAAGTTCTAGCTTAGTTTTAGTTAAGAGTTTAGAGTCTTAGCTTAGAGTTTTAGTTGGAGTTGAAGTTTAGTTTATAGTTATGAGTTTTAGCTTAGAGTCTTAGCTTAGAGTCTTAGTTAGAGTTCTAGTTTAGTTTAGTTTTAGTTAAGAGTTTAGAGTTTTAACTTAGAGTCTTAGCTTAGAGTTTTTATTAGAGTTCTAGTTTAGTTTAGTTTTAGTTAAGAGTTTAGAGTTTTTAGCTTAGAGTCTTAGCTTAGAGTTTTTGTTGAAGTTCTAGGTTAGTTTAGTTTTGGTTAAGAGTTTAGAGTTTTAGCTTAGACTCTTAGCTTAGAGTTTTTGTTAGAGTTCTAGTTTAGTTGAGTTTTAGTTAAGAGTTTGGAGTTTCACCTTAGAGTCTTAGCTTAGAGTTTTAGTTAGAGTTGAAGTTTAGTTTAGTTATAGTTAAGAATTTCGAGTTTTAGCTTAGAGTCATAGCTTAGAGTTTTAGTTAAAGTTGTAGTTTAGTTTAGTTATAGTTAAGAGTTTAGAGTTTTTAGCTTAGAGTCTTAGCTTAGAGTTTTTTTAGAGTTTATAGGTTTAGCCTAGAGTCTTAGCTTAGAGCTTTAGTTAGAGTTGAAGTTTAGTTTAGTTACAGTTAAGAGTTTAGAGTTTTTAGCTTAGAATCTTAGCTAGAGTTTTTTGTTAGAGTTCTAGTTTAGTTTAGTTTTAGTTAAGAAATTAGAGTTTTAGCTTATAGTCTTAGCTTAGATTTTTTGTTAAAGTTCTAGTTTAGTTTAGTTTTAGTTTAGAGTTTTACCTTCGAGTCCTAGCTTAGAGTTTTTGTTAGAGTTGAACTTTAGTTTAGTTATAGTTAAAAGTTTAGAGTTTTAGCTTAGAGTATTAGCTTAGAGTTTTGTTAGAGTTCTAGTTTAGTTTAGTTATAGTTAAGAGCTTGGAGTTTTACATTAGAGTCTTAGCTTAGAGTTTTAGTTAGAGTTGAAGTTTAGTTTAGTCAAAGTTAAGAGTTTAGAGTTTTAGCTTGGAGTCTTAGCTTAGAGGTTTTGTTAGAGTTCTAGTTTAGTTTAGTTTTAGTTAAGAGTTTAGAGTTTTACCTTAGAGTCTTAGCTAAAAGTTTTAGTTAGAGTTGAAGTTTAGTTTAGTCAAAGTTAAGAGTTTAGAGTTTTAGCTTGGAGTCTTAGCTTAGAGTTTTTGTTAGAGTTCTAGTTTAGTTTAGTTTTAGTTAAGAGTTTAGAGTTTTACCTTAGAGTCTTAGCTAAGAGATTTAGTTAGAGTTGAAGTTTAGTTTAGTTATAGTTAAGAATTTATAGTTTTAGCTTAGAGTCATAGCTTAGAGTTTTAGTTAAAGTTATAGTTTAGTTAAGTTTTAGTTAAGAGTTTAGAGTTTTAGCTTAGAGTCTTAGCTTAGAGCTTTAGTTAGAGTTTTAGTTTAGTTTAGTTTTAGTTAAGAGTTTAGAGTTTTACCTTAGAGTCTTAGCTTAGATTTTAGTTAGAGTTCTAGTTTAGTTTAGTTATAGTTAAGAGTTTAGAGTTTTAGCTTAGAGTCATAGCTTAGTGTTTTAGTTAGAGTTGAAGTTTTAGTTTAGTTTAGTTTTACTTTATAGTTTTAGCTTAGAGTCTTAGCTTAGAGTTTTAGTTAGAGTTCTAGTTTAGTTTAGTTTAAGTTAAGAGTTTGGTGTTTTACCTTAGAGTCTTAACTTAGAGTTGAAGTTTACTATAGTTTTAGTTAAGGGTTTAGAGTTTTCTGCTTAGAGTCTTAGCTTAGAGTTTTTCTTGAAGTTCTAGTTTAGTTTAGTTTTAGTTAAGAGTTTAGAGTTGTAGTTTAGAGTCTTAGCTTAGAGTTTTAGTTAGAGTTGAAGTTTAGTTTAGTAATAGTTAAGAGTTTACATTTTTAGCTTAGAGTCTTAGCTTAGAGCTTTAGTTAGAGTTCAAGTTTAGTTTCGTTTTAGTTAAGAGTTTTTAACTTAGAGTTTTAGCCTAGATTCCTAGCTTAAAGTTTTAGTTAGAGTTGAATTTTAGTTTGGTTATAGTTAAGAGTTTAGAGTTTTAGCTTAGAGTCATAGCTTAGAATTTTCGTTAGAGTTGTAGTTTAATTCAGTTTTAGTTCAGAGTTTTAAACTTAGAGTTTTAGCCTAGAGTCCTAGCTTAGAGTTTTAGTTAGAGTTGAAGTTTAGTTTAGTTATAGTTAAGAGTTTATAGTTTTAGCTTAGAGTCTTAGCTTAGAGTTTTAGTTAGAGTTATAGTTTAGTTAAGAGTTTTAGCTTAGAGCTTTAGCCTAGAATCTTAGCTTAGAGATTTAGTTAGAGTTGAAGTTTAGTTTAGTTATAGTTATAGTTAAGAGTTTAGAGTTTTAGAGTTTTAGCTTATAGTCTTAGCTTAGAGTTTCAGTTAAAGTTGTAGTTTACTTTAGTTTTAGTTAAGAGTTTTAGCTTAGAGTTTTTAGTCTAGAGTCGAGGAGGGGGACATAGATATTGATGACAATACTAAACTAACATAACCACAAATTCCACATTATTACATAGAAATACCAAAACCATAGGTTAGATTAGGTTAGGTTAGAGGTTAGGTTTCTCCACGTTTAAGTTAGGTTAGGTTTGGTTAGCTTATCATGAGCGCTCATGATAAACTAACCTAACCTAACCTTATTTAAACATGAAGAAACCTAACCTCTAACCTAATTAAACTCTAATTAAAACTCTAAGCTAAGACTCTAAGTTAAAACTCTAAATTCTCAACTATAACTGAACTAAACTTCAACTCTAACAAAAATTCTATGCTAAGACACCAAGGTAAAACTCTAAACTCTTAACTAAAACTAAACTAGAACTCTAACAAAACTACAAGCTCAGACTCTAGGCTAAGACTCTAAACTCTTAACTATAACTAAACTAAACTTCAACTCTAACTAAAACTCTAAGCTAAGATTCTAAGCTAAAAACTCTAAACTCTTAACTATAACTAAACTAAACTTTAACTCTTAACTATAACTAAACTTCAACTCTAACTAAACTCTAAGCTAAGACGCTAGGCTAAAACTCTTAACTAAAACTAAAACTAAAACTAAACTTCAACCCTAACTAAAACTCTGAGCTAAGACTTTAAGGTAAAACTTTAAACTCTCAACTATAACTAAACTAAACTTCAACTCTAAATAAAACTAAGCTAAGACTCTAGGCTAAAACTCTATGCCAATGGGTTAAAGAAAAAATCCGGATAAATGTTGGATAATTTCTAAGTCTAAAAAATTCAGTCCGAAAAAACTTAAAAAAATTCAAAAAAGGGAGGGAGAAAGGGAGGGGCTCGTGGGGCCTTTGGGGGGCCGGGGCCTTTGAAGACCTTTGGGGGTTCCGAGGGCCCTTTTGGGGGCCCCGTGGGAGGGGGGCCGGGGGGAGGGGGCCCCTTTTGTAGGCTCGGGGGGCACTTTGGGAAACCGGGGGGCCTTTGGGGGCCCGGGGGGCCTTTGGTGTTGGGGTAGGGGACCTCACAACATTGTTCAAATGGAACTTGTGTATTAAAATGACCACAGAGTTTCACCCCAAATCATCTTCTAAAATGTCTCAAACTGTTTCGACCAAAACATCTTCTAAAATGTCTCAAACGGTTTCGCCCAAATAGTCCCCTAAAAGTATTTTTGCGTGTTCCTTTGTTTCGGTATCCCTGCGCTGTCACATTTGAAATTCCTAGGAAACCCTTTCCCACGTAAAATATATTCATCTCGAAGATGTTCGTAGCTACACTATTATGGTTTCGATAGAATATCAATTTATCTCTCTAACTTAAAGATCAGAGAAGCCATATTTAAAAATAGAATATCAATTTATCTCTGTCACTAAAGATCAGAGAAGCCATATTTAAAAATAGAATTTCTATCTCTTTAGAGTCCCGTATAATTCCTAGGAAACAAGTGAAGTTATTTCTAATTCCTATGGCTTTCGATAGAATATTAAAGAATTTATCACTAAGTCTAAAGACCAGAGAAGCCATATTTAAAAATAGAATTTCTATCTCTTTAGAGTCCCGTATAATTCCTAGGAAACAAGTGATGTCATTTCTAATTCCGTTAGTGAATCAATAATTCCCCTTAGAAACATTAAATAAATTCCCCTCTCATGGATAAATAATTCCCCTTAGAAACATTAAATAAATTCCCCTTTCATGGATCAATAACTCCCCTTATAAAAAAAAATAATTTCCCTTTCGTTGATCAATAATTTCCCTCAATTATGCAAATCAATTTCTCAGAATTTCTCTCCCCTTCGTGGATCAATAATATTGTCTATGTGGTAAGGTCCCGTTAGACTCAATTGTAGATGGCAGCACGGTGTACTCGTAGAAATTATAGATAGCTCCCTACTTACAACCGCCCCTCCCGCCCATTATTCCCCTAAAAACATCCAATCAAAATTTTGAGATAGCCATTTTGCTCAGCGTAATTGATTTCCAGACATAAAATATGTTTTTAAGGAGGAGACTCCCCCACAACCCTCGAGGCAAGGGTTTTCAGTTATGCCCTGAGGGCATATAAGAACGATATTGGCAAAATGTATGAATTATTATTTTTTTTTTTCCTTTAGAGCAGGGCACTTCGTATCGAAGAATTTGTCGTAGAAACTTCAAACAGGGCTCATTCAATTGAAAATTGGAGTGGCTTATGGCCTTTTTAATAGTCGAAAGTGTTTGGAAGGCAACTAACGACCCTTCCACGCCCGCCATTTCCCGAAACACATCCAATAAAAATTTTGAGATAGCCATTTTGTTCAGCGTAGTTGATTTCCACAAAGAAATTATGTTTTTGAGCAGGATACTCCCCCACAGCCTTCAGGGCAATGGTTGTAAGTCATACCCTGGGGAATTTAAATTTTTTTATAGAAGGCGTTGTCGTAGAAACTTCAAAAAGGCTCATTCGATTTGAAATTCAAAGAGCTAGTGCCCTTTTTATTTGTCAAAACTGATTGGAGGGAAACTAGCCCCTCCCCCAAGCCCATCATTCCCCCAAACACATCCAATCAACATTTTGAGATAGCCATTTTGTTCATCGTAGTTTATTTCCAGATAGAAAATATGTTTTTGAGGAGGATAATCTCCCCCCAACCCTCAGGGCAAGGGTTTTAAGTTATGCCCTGAGGGCATATAAGAACGATGTTGGCAAAGTGTATAATTTATTATTTTTTCCTTTAGAGCTGGGCACTTCGCATCGAAGAAGTTGTCTTAGAAACTTCGAAAAGGTCTCATTCAATTGGAAATTGGAGTAGCTTGTGCCCTTTTTAATGGTTAAAAGTGATTGGAAGGCAACTAACTCCCCTTCTACGCCCACCATTCCCCGAAAAACATCCAAACAAAATTTTGAGTTAGCCATTTTGTTCAGTGTAGTTGATTTCCAGATAGAAATTATGTTTTGAGGAGGATACAACCCACAGCCTTCAGGGCAAGGGCTGTAAGTCAGGCCCTGGGGGCATATAAGTTTTTTATAGAAGGCGTTGTCGTAGAAACTTCAAAAAAGGCTCATTCGATCGGAAATCCAAAGGGCTAGTGCCCTTTTAAAAAGTCGAAAGTGATTGGAAGGCAACTAACACCCCTTCCACGCCCAAAATTTCCCCAAACACATCCAATCAAAATTATGAGATAGCCATTTTGTTCCACGCAGTTAAAGTTCGGGAAATTATACCTTTGAGCAGAACACTACCCCCACAGTGTTCAGGGAAAGGGTTATAAGTTATGCCCTGGGGGCATATAAGTTTTTATTGAAATATTTGTCGTAGAAACTTGAAAAGGGCTCATTCGATTGGAAATTCAAAGGTCTAGTGCCCTTTTTAAATAGTCGAAAGTGATTTAAGGGCAACTAGCCCCTCTCTCTCGCTCATCTTATCCCCAAACACATCCGATCAAAATTTTTAGATAGCCATTTTTTTCATGTTGTTGATTTCCAGATAGAAATTATGGGGGAGGACACAGCCACAGCACTCAGGGCAGGGGTTGTAAGTTATGCCCTGGGGGCATATATGGTTTTTATAGAACGCATAATCGTAGAAACTTAAAAAGGGCTCATTCGATCCGAAATTGAAATGGCTAGTGCCCTTTTTAATAGTCGAAAGTGATTTGAAGGCATCTAACACCCCTTCCACGCCCACCATTTCCCCAAACATATCCGATCAAAATTTTTAGATAGCTATTTTGTTTCACGTAGTTTAAAGTTCAGGAGATTATACCTTTGAGTAGGACACTCCCCCCACAGTCTTAAGGGCAAAGGGTTATAAGTTATACCGTGGGGGCATATAAGGTTTTCATTGAAATCTTTGTCTTAGAAACTTGAAAAAGGGCTCATTCGATTGAAAATTCAAAGGGCTAGTGCCCGTTTTAATAGTCGAAAGTGATTTGAGGGCAACTAACCCCCCTCTCGAGCCCATCTTTTCCCAAAGCACATCCAATCAAAATTTTTAAATAGCCATTTTATTCAACGTAGTTGAAAGTTTTGGAAATTAGGTCTTTAAGGATGACAACCCATCCCCCCCCAAGTTCCCAGGGCAAGGTTTTTAAGTTTTACCCAAGAGCATGTAAGGTTTTCATAGAAAGCGATGTTGTAAAAAACATCAAAAAGGGTTCATTCAATTGGAATTTGAAAGGGCTAGTGCCCTTTTAATAGTTGAAAGTGATTGAAGGGCAACTAACCCCCCTCTCACGCCCACCATTTCCCCAAACACATCCAATCAAAATTTTGATACATCTATTTTGTTCAACGTACTCGAAAGTTCTGGAAATTAGAACTTTTGGGATGATAACCCCATCAGAGCCCTCAGTGCAAGGTTTTAAGTTATGACCTGGGGGCATATAAGGTTTATATAGAAAGTTGTTGTAGAAATTTCAAAAGGGGCTCATTTGATTGGAAATTGAAACTGCCCTTTTTAGCATTTGAAAGTGAACGGACTGTAATCAAACCCACTCTCACGCCCACCATTTCCCCAAACACATTCAATCAAAGTTTAGAGATAGCCATTTTGTTCAACATAGTTGAAAATTCTGGAAATTATGTATTTAAGGATGAGAAACCCCCCAGAGTCCCCAGGGCAAAGGTTGTAAGTTATGCCCTGGGGGCATATAAGGTTTTTTAATGATAGAGTTGTCGTAAAAACTTCAAAAGGGGCTCATTCAATTTGAAATTGAGAGGGCTAGTGCCCTTTTTAATAGTTGAAAGTGATTGGAGGGTAACTAACCCCCCTCTCACGCCCACCATTCTCCCAAACACATCCAACCAAAATTTTCAGATAGCCAATTTGTTCAACGTAGTAGAAACTTCTCGAAATTAGGTCTTTGAGGATGAACCCCCCCCCCCCCCCCCCAGACCTCAGGGCGAGGGTTGTCAGTTATCCCCTGGGGTACATAAGGTTTTAATTGAAAGCGTTGTCGTAGAAACTTCAAAGGGCTCATTGGATTGGAAATTGAAAGGGCTAGTGTTTTTTAAGAAACACTAACGCCCCTCTCACACCAACCATTTTCTCAGACACATCCAATCAAAATTTTGAGATAGCCATTGTGTTTAACGTAGTTGAAAGTTCTGGAAATTAGGTCTTAGAGGATGACAACCACCCTCACAGCCCTTAGGGTAAGGGTTGTAATTTATGCCCTAGATGTATATAAGGTGTTTATAGGAAGTGTTGTCGTAGAAACTCAAATTGGGCCAATTCAATTGGAAGTCGAAAGGCGTAGTGCTCTTTTTAATAGTCGAAAGTGATTGGAAGGTTTTGACATTTTTAAAGTAAAGATCGATGTGGGTATAATGTATTATTTTGTTGTTGTTGTTTAGACCAGGGCACTTTGTATCGAAGGAGTTGTCGTAGGAACTTTGAAAAGGGCTTATTCGATTGAAATCAGAAAGGGCTGATGCCCTTTTTAATAGTTGAAAGTGATTGGAGAGAAACTAATCACCCTCCCACCCACATCCTCCCATTTGACTTTATGTTTAAAACTAAATTTTGCCATAAAATTAAATCAAAATACACTGTGTTAATACTAATTCCCAATAAGGCATCTCAGCAGTATCCCAAGAATGACTAAGGGTATTATGTTCAAACTTTCGGGGCTGCTTCTGCTCTTAAAATAAAAAAAAATCAAAATAGCGTAAGTGTGTCCAAGCTATCAAAGAAAGTAAACAGATTTTTTTGCGAATGGTATCAAGTTTTCCATTTTAGGTCAGCTAGAGGAGGTATGAAGCTAAAATAAACACTACTATTTGTGTCCAGAAAGGGCTGATGCCCTTTTTAATAGTCGAAAGTAATTGGAGGAAACTATTCCCCCTCCCACGCCCGCCCTCCCATTTGCCCATTATGATTAAAAACTAAATGTTGCTTTAAGATTAAATCCAAATGCACTGTGTTAATGCTAATTCCCAATAAGGCATCTCGGCAGTATCCCAAAACGACTGTGGGTATTATGTTAAAATTTTCGGGGCTACTTCTGCTCTTAAAACTTGACAAGATCAAAATAGCGTAAGTGTATCCAAGCTATCAGATTTTTTTGCGAATGGTGTCAATTTTTCCATTTCATGTCAACTAGAGGAGGTATAGAACTAAATTAAATACTACTATTGTGCCCAGATTTTTAAAAGGGTGTATGTTGTTAAAAATTGCTGAAAATTTTTCTCCAGCATACAAATAGAAGGCCAAACTATAAATTCTTAAAAAAACAAAAAGATTTAAAGAATTATTTCTTTTTCTCTGAAAAGACTATGTAAATATAACACGAACAGAAATTAATTAGAAAAACTTTTCCTACAAAACAAGTTTTTTCAAAGAAAAGTAAAGAACTTCATTAAACAAAAATGAGCAAAAATAAATCCAAATAATCTACCAAGCATGAAACTACCACAAATCAGCATCAATAAATAAATGAATCCAAAACGAACAGAAATTACAATAAATAACCGAGTCAAACTCAAAACGAGCAGAAATTAACGTAAATTGGGCTCAAAACCCCTATCCCTTCCCAAGGCCAGAACATAATTTGCACTTTACTGAAAAAAAATTCAATGAATGTGCACTGTCGGTTTAATATACATATACTGATATTTAGTAATCAAAATGTTAATATTATTTGAATTATTAAAGTTATAAAAGTAAAAAAACATTTATATTTTTTCAGTAAAGTGCAAATTATGTTCTGGCCTTGGGAAGGCAGAGTGGTTTTGAGCCCAACTTATGTTAATTTCTGCTTGTTTTGAGTTCGACTCGGTTATTTATTGTAATTTCTGTTCATTTTGGGTTTCATTTATTTATCGATGCTGATTTGTTGTAGTTTCACGCTTGGTAGATTATTTGATGTTATTTTTGCTCATTTTTTGTTTAATGGAGTTCTTTACTTTTCTTTGAAAAACTTATTTTGGGGAAAATTTTTTTTAACTAATATTAACAAAAAGTTTCTCCTATCACAATACAGATTGGATTATAACCATCAAGACTGAAAATTAATACTTAAAAAATATGGTTTTGACAATATTTTGAGTTCTTATGGTCCAACAGCAATCTTTGACCCACTATTCTACATTGTCACTATAAAATTGCTGGCTAGATAGATTCAAGAACCTCTTTTTTAGCCTACCGATTAGTGGTATCTGTAAAGAAATTTTTATAAGAATGCTTAGATGTGTAAATTAAATGAAAAACATAAGTTAAATAATCTATAAAATAAATATACAGCAATCACAAAGGTTTTCAAAATTCTGAATTTTAGTTTTGTTTCAGCTGCCTCTTTATAAAATGCCTTTATGAAGAGGCTTTCAAAAATCCTTCTTCGCATAAATAATATGGTTTAACTTAAGTTGTGAGTTTATTTGCTCTAGTTGAGAATCTTCAAACCCCTTCCAATGTGTTGAGAAACTATTAAATTCATACGACAACACATTGTTAAAAATTCGAGTAGTTTCAGGGAAGGACTATATATTTTGAATATGGGGGAGGGAGGATTAATGTCACTAAAAATTCTGAATGTCCTGTATTGTACTGAAAGCAGAAAAACCTATCAGACCCCAACTGCTCAAGACAGTGAGAGGTCAATAAAAAAGCTTTTTCTTTTTTGGTTGAAGCCAGACTCCAAGAAACTAGAATTCAGACAGTCCACTTTTATTATTATTAGAAGTCCACTTGTTATTATTTATGTGTATAAATAATAACAGTATCTACTTTTTATGATGATTCAGTAAATTCTCTTCATAAGCTATTAGTACTTTGAATTTTGCGTTATTATAGAAAAATGGAGGAGGAAAATTGAGTTCGACCAGGATGAAAATTATATTGTGACATATCTGTGAACAGTTAATTGGAAATTCCAAGGTCCTGTTTAGAAAATAAAATATTTTATTATTATGATAAGGATGTTCACAGATAAGTATCTATTTTTTGTTTATTTTGCGTTTTTTTACGACTTTCATTCCAAAAGCGGATCGTACTGAGCTACTGGGGTTAAGGTTGGAACATAAATCGAAGGTTCTAGTGCCCTTTTTAAGAAACTAATGAGGTTGTAGCTTCGCAAAGTGTCATTTGTTTTTGCCAGTTTGTGACAAAAAACAACAATATCGTCAAAATTGGACCAAAAAAATATGAAGTAAAAGTTTGAGATAAAACAATTTAAACTTTGCGAAAAGTTGTTGGGGTGAACTCTTAGTTGTGGAGGACAGGCTCCCGTAAAATGACATTTTTTTCTTTTTTTTTGGCCGTGCATTCGGTACAAAAGACCATATGTCTTGCGACTTTTTTTTTTTTACCAAGCAATTACCTGTAATACATTATAGACTTGCGATAACTGTAGCTTGTAATATTAATACAATTTTCAGCATGCCCTATTACTCTTTGTCGATGAGTAAGTTAAATGTTAATCGAACCAGCTTGGGTTCCTTGCAAAACTTAGTTGCCAAGATGCTTACCGTATTTTGTCAAAGCTAATCAGTAATGCTCAAACTGAAAGTTCTGAAATTCTTTTCGCGCCTTAGATCTCCCGAAAGCGTTCGACAGTGTTTCACATGCTCATCTTTGGCATCCTTTGGTGATTCTTGGTATAAATTCTTCCATCGTTAGTGTCCTACGATTCTGGTATAGTAGTTCACACCTTAGATTAAAGTTTCGTTCCCAGTTTACAGGGAATGTAAGCGCTCAGTCAGGTGTAAATCAGGTGGGGTACTGTTTCCTTATCAGATTAAACATATTAGGGAACCCTACTGTAGTGGAATTCAAGATCTTATTAGCAAAAACATCAAATTTTGTATTTTTTTTGCCAGAAAAAAAAATCACGGATGTGTTTATTGCTTTTTTTTTCAGGGCTGATCGCATCAAACCATACTGCTAAAAGATTGGGAGAGCTCATTTGAACAGAAATCAAAAGCCCCAGTGCCCTTTTTGAGTGACCAAAAAGACTGGAGGGCAACTAGCCCATTTTCTAGCACGTTTCCCCTTCCCCCCCAAAGACATCCGGTCAACATTTTGAGATAGTCACTTGATTCTGCATAGTTGAAAGGTCAAATAACTAAGCCTTTGCTGATAACAAGATCCCATAGCACTTGAGGAAAGGGCTGTAAAATACAGATTTTTCCCATGGTCCACATATAGTTTTTTTTATTCAAAAATTTAAAGAAATAGGGGGGGGGGGTGGTACGCGGGGAGGGAATTCGCCAGGGAAAGAAGTTTTTGTGGTTGAAAAGTTTCTGGGGTGGATTTTTAAGGGGAATTTTACCTTTGGGAGGGATTCCTTGGCATGAATCGAAAAACGGTCAGAAATTAAATATAATAATTTTTTTTTTTTTAACTGAAATTGTGGAGAGAAATGAAAGCTTAAAGTGGACAGAAATTATTCACAGGCCCTTATTCTCTACGATAAACTTTGACTTTTTTCACAACTCTTTTGTGCAGAGAAATTGACCAAAGAACTTGGGGAGGGATTCCTTGGCATGAATCGAAAAACGGTCAGAAATTAAATATAATAAAACTTTTTTGAACTGAAATTGTGGAGAAAATGAAAGCTTAAAGTGAACAGAAATTATTCACGAGCCCTTATTCTCTACGATAAACTTTGACTTTTTTCACAACTCTTTTGTGCAGAGAAATTGACCAAAGAACTGCTCAAACACAAAGGGTGTTGAATTTGAACGTAAAAAAATACCATTTTTGCAAGTAGAAGGAGTTGTACAGTACCCTTGGCGCAAATGTATTAACTATAATATTTCAGTAAATATTATAGAGGTTATTAAAGCATATAACAGGGGCTTATATATTATAAGGGGTATATATATTATCGGAAGTATATAGGATTATAGTCATACTTATTGTTCATTTTTAATCTAGGAAAGTATGCTCTATTTCTTTCTTCGTTTAATCATTTTCCTCCAAAATGTTGTTTTAGTTGTGTCCCTCGTTTTATTTACTTTATATAAGTTTTGTTGAATCAAACCGATTTGGAACTCTTTCTCTTATCATAAACGCTTCACAATCTTTTAAAAAAAATTCCAACTGTTTTAGAAGAACAATAGTAGTTACATGCGAAGAGAAAACATTGTAAAGGAAACAATATCTCATTTGCTAAGATCTTCAAAATGAAACAGATAGAATTGAGTAAAAGAGAAATGTGAATCAGTGGATTTTGTTTGACACACTTGTCTTTTTGTCTCCCCCTTTTAAATCTCTTCAGAATAGGGGAAAGGGGAAAGCTTATTATTTACTATGCTGTGATAACGCATATCTTAAAAAAAGTTTTAGTTACAGTGCTTTTTTATGCTTATATTTTCTCAGAAATCATAATTTTCACCCAAAAACTTCTATTGAATGTTTGGTAGAACTTACTGAAATCCTTTTCAAGCTTCTTTTGACAGAAAATATAGCAGCTTAAATTAGCAGCTTAACTAGTGTTTTTTTTTTAATTTACCTATAACAAAATGTATTTTTTATATGTGTTTAAGCAGTAATGTTAAAACTTAAAATCAACAGAAGCAATATTATACAGTCAAAAGTGGACTGTCAACTCCCCAACCCCCACTCTGCTGTGATAACGCATATCTTAAAAAAAGTTTTAGTTACAGTGCTTTTTTGTGCTTATATTTTGCTCAGAAATCATAATTTTCACCCAAAAACTTCTATTGAAATTTTGGTAGAACTACTGAAATCCTTTTCAAGCTTCTTTTGACAGAAAATATAGCAGCTTAAGTTTATCAGCTTAACTAGTGATTTTTTTTTAATTTACCAATAACAAAATGTATTTTTTATATGTGTTTAAGCAGTAATGTTAAAACTTGAAATAAACAGAAGCAATATTATACAGTAAAAGGTGGACTGTCAACTCCCCAAACCCCACTCTGCTGTGATAACGCATATCTTAAAAAAAAGTTTTAGTTACAGTGCTTTTTTGTGCTTATATTTTCCTCGGAAATCATAATTTTCACCCAAAAACTTCTATTGAATTTTTGATAGAACTACTGAAATCCTATTCAAGCTTCTTTTGACAGAAAATATACCAGCTTAAATTTATCAGCTTAACTAGTGATTTTTTTTTCAATTTACCAATAACAAAATGTATTTTTTATATCTGTTTAAGCAGTAATGTTAAAACTTAAAATAAACAGAAGCAATATTATACAGTAAAAAGGGGACTGTCAACTCCCCAACCCCCACTCTGCTGTGATAACGCATATCTTAAAAAAAGTTTTAGTTACAGTGTTTTTTGTGCTTATATTTTCCTCAGAAATCATAATTTTCACCCAAAAAACTTCTATTAAAATTTTGGTAGAACTACTGAAATCCTTTTCAAGCTTCTTTTGACAGAAAATATAGCAGCTTAAATTTATCAGCTTAACTAGTGATTTTTTTTTAATTTACCAATAACAAAATGTATTTTTTATATGTGTTTTTAAGCAGTAATGTTAAAACTTAAAATAAACAGAAGCAATATTATACAGTAAAAGGTGGACTGTCAACTTCCCAAACCCCACTCTGCTGTGATAACGCATATCTTAAAAAAAGTTTTAGTTAAAGTGCTTTTTTGTGTTTATATTTTCATCAGAAATCATAATTTTCACCCAAAAACTTCTATTGAAATTTTGGTAGAACTACTGAAATCCTTTTCAAGCTTCTTTTGACAGAAAATATAGCAGCTTAAATTTATCAGCTTAACTAGTGATTTTTTTTTAATTTCCAATAACAAAATGTATTTTTTATATGTGTTTAAACAGTAATGTTAAAACTTAAAATAAACAGAAGCAATATTAGACAGTAAAAGGTGGACTGACAACTCCCAAAATCCCACTCTGCTGTGATAACGCATATCTTAAAAAAAAGTTTTAGTTACAGTACTTTTTTGTGCTTATATTTTCTCAGGAATCATAATTTTTCACCCAAAAACTTCTATTGAATTTTTGGTAGAACTTACTGAAATCCTTTTCAAGCTTCTTTTGACAGAAAATGTTCTTTTGACGGATAAATTTAGCAGCTTAACTAGTGATTTTTTTTTTTGAATTTACCTATAACAAAATGTATTTTTTATATGTGTTTAAGCAGTAATGTTAAAACTTAAAATAAACAGAAGCAATATTATACAGTAAAAGGTGGACTGTCAAGTCCCCAAATCCCACTCTGCTATGACAACGCATATCTTAAAAAAAGTTTTAGTTACAGTGAATTTTTGTGTTTATATTTTCCTCAGAAATCATAATTTTCACCCAAAAACTTCTATTGAATTTTTGGTAGAACTTACTTAAATCCTTTTCAAGCTTCTTTTGACAGAAAATGTTCTTTTGACGGATAAATTTAGCAAATTAACTAGTGATTTTTTTTTTTCTTAATTTACCTATAACAAAATGTATTTTTTATGTGTGTTTAAGCAGTAATGTTAAAACTTAAAATAAACAGAAGCAATATTATACAGTAAAAAGTGGACTGTCAACTCCCCAACCCCCACTCTGCTGTGATAACGCATATCTTAAAAAAAGTTTTAGTTACAGTGCTTTTTTGTGCTTATATTTTTCTCTTAGAAATCATAATTTTCACCCAAAAACTTCTATTGAAATTTTGGTAGAACTACTGAAATCCTTTTCAAGCTTCTTTTGACAGAAAATATAGCAGCTTAAATTTATCAGTTTGACTAGTGATTTTTTTTTAATTTCCAATAACAAAATGTATTTTTTATATGTGTTAAAGCAGTAATGTTAAAACTTAAAATAAACAGAAGCAATATTAGCCAGTATAAGGTGGACTGTCAAGTCCCCAAATCCCACTCTTCTGTGATAAACGCATATCTTAAAAAAGTTTTAGTTACAGTGATTTTTTGTGCTTATATTTTCCTCAGAAATCATAATTTTCACCCAAAAACTTCTATTGAATTTTTGGTAAAACTTACTGAAATCCTTTTCAAGCTTCTTTTGACAGAAAATGTTCTTTTGACAGATAAATTTAGCAGCTTAACTAGTCATTTTTTTAAATTTACCTATAACAAAATGTATTTTTTATATGTGTTTAAGCAGTAATGTTAAAACTTAAAATAAACAGAAGCAATATTATACAGTAAAAGGTGGACTGTCAATCCCCAAACCCCACTCTTTAGGCTAAATTTGGACAGGTACCTTTAGAAAAACATTTTAAAGCTAAATATTTAGCCAGGCAGTACTTGCAAGTGTTTTATTTATCAATTATATCAAAAGCATTTGAACGGAAAGTTTTATTATTTATAACAAATGGGAATAAATATGCCCTATGATCCTTAAAACACAGTGATAATAGGTTTTTTTTAGTTTATCTTTTGTCACATTATTCTTACGCAAGAGCATTTATTCTCCGCCACTGGGGAATAAAACATCCAGTTAAGCGTAAAGAATTGGGCTTGACGGGGTAGCAACCCACTTCATTATATGGGGATTTCTGTTAGTTTAAAAGTGCAAATAGATCTTACCTTTCAGGGAAAAAATATTAGTTTTTTATTTAATTTTTATTGGTTGGTAGTTTCACTTTCAGTATTGTCTGGGTTTTACATGTAACTTGGAGAATTCACAACGATGCTTGTTAATGATTTGTCTGCTAGAAAAGTCATTTCTACAATAAGAGAGGAGCTGTTGCCTCACATTTTCACACTCATAGTATACCCTTAGTCCAAATAAATTCCTCGAAATGAAAGCATTGGCCTAGACTCAAATTCTGAGATTTGAAATATTATATTTCTAGCATAAATAGATATAATGACCCTAGCCTAATTGCTGGAGTACAACTGTATAACGGTGCATTGCTATTCATACTATTAAATAAAC
Source organism: Artemia sinica (assembly GCA_027921565.1). Classification (NCBI taxonomy): domain Eukaryota; kingdom Metazoa; phylum Arthropoda; class Branchiopoda; order Anostraca; family Artemiidae; genus Artemia; species Artemia sinica. Next base: position 69,372,479 of record CM051264.1, read on the forward strand.
AGTTAACTCTGTCGTTCTTTCCTAGTCGTTGATGTAAGCTGTGTTGCCTATATTTTAGGGCTATGTAGTAATAAGAGCCCCTAAACTACTTCATTCTCTTGTTTGGCATATTTATGAACTTGGATATTGTTCTTTCAGATCATGGTTGCAGTAATAGCTACAGCCTAGTAAAGAGCGATTACCAAAAGTCGAAACGCAACTTTGTTGACATAAATCAAAAAAATAATAATTTTTAATTATGACAAAAATTTTTTCATTATTTTGAAATAGAGCCAAATACCTTCAAACGTGGCTTAAAATGAAATAAAATATATTGTTGAAATCATCATGGTTGGAAATTTTTAACTGGATTTTATTGTCCTGAATCTTGAAAAACAACAAAGATCACATTTTTTGCATGGGTGGCACCTTATTTTTCCCTTTTTTTCTCTCTTTTACTTTTTGCAAGTACTAACACATTACTCAAAGATCTTAAGGATTGTTGAGCCAAATAACTCTGAAAATAGCATTTTTTTTTTTATGGCTATCTCGAAAGTGGAGATGGCTAGGAAAAGGAAAATACTTTACTAAAATTGCAATCGCTTAATGCCCTTATCTAAATGATTACAGTCCCCTATCTTTGGATTTTCTTGGGAACCGATTAAAGAAGAGCCTCGGCACATCTTGATCAAAATTCCAATAACATGTTTAAAAACTATAAATCTCTGGAAAAAATTCCAGCATGCTAATTCAAAATTGTTACTATTACACGGAGTATTGAGAACAATAATTTTGAGTTGTTAAAGCAAATTTTCGAGGATTTCAAAAAGATCCAGAAATATCTTAAACCTGAAGTGAGGCTAAATCAAAACAGAAAGGACAGCAGTGAAATTACAAATATGATTAAACTTGATCAGAGGTTTCATCTCAACCTTGAAAAAAAAATATATTTTTATTCTTTGCATAGATAGCAATGATGTCTTCTCTTTCAGCCAGCAATAACAGGCTGAATTGACTTGATTGATTGATTGATATGATTTGAAAATCAAAGAGATATTTTTAAGGGCTAATTCAACAGCAGATGTTAGGACTGTGCACGTAATATAGCTTCAGAATTCACATCTGCTTCAGATATATAGCTTCAGAATTCACATAATTCACATTCAACAGCAGATGTTAGGACTGTGCACGTAATATAGCTTCAGAATTCACATCTGCTTCAGATATATAGCTTCAGAATTCACAGAATTCACATTCAACAGCAGATGTTAGGACTGTACACGTAATATAGCTTCAGAATTCAGAATTCACATCTGCTTCAGATATATAGCTTCAGAATTCACATAATTCACATTCAACACAGCAGATGTTAGGACTGTGCACGTAATATAACTTCAGAATTCACATCTGCTTCAGATATATAGCTTCAGAATTCACAGAATTCACATTCAACAGCAGATGTTAGGACTGTGCACGTAATATAGCTTCAGAATTCACATCTGCTTCAGATATATAGCTTCAGAATTCACAGAATTCACATTCAACAGCAGATGTTAGGACTGTACACGTAATATAGCTTCAGAATTCACATCTGCTTCAGATATATAGCTTCAGAATTCACAGAATTCACATTCAACAGCAGATGTTAGGACTGTACACGTAATATAGCTTCAGAATTCACATCTGCTTCAGATATATAGCTTCAGAATTCACAGAATTCACATTCAACAGCAGATGTTAGGACTGTACACGTAATATATAGCTTCAGAATTCACATTCTTGAAATTATATATTCTATAGACAGAGATAACTGCATTTTCAGAGTTTATATCATGGTGTGTTAGCTCTTTATTTAAAGTTATGCTAAAGTATGTTTCTAAATTTTAAAATTTATATTACTAGCTATTGTTGTTACGGCTGGTGAAACCGATGAGTTGCCTTAAAAATCAGTCATGCATTTTTCATGCGGTTTAGTGGCTTACCATTTACAAAAATAATATCTCTTCATTTTTTTTTTTCTCGAAATTTGAGGCAATTTAAAGTTTGTGATAATATTTATCGACATCGAAACTCAATGGATCAATATCAAGACTTTAAAGAACCCAAAGTATTAGCCTGGTATTTTTGAAGGCTGTGTGAAGACTTTCGGGCTTTTAAAACATCATTCTAGTTTACTTATGAGTGGGTTTTGAGTTTTCGGTTAAACCCTCGTTATGCACATTCCTACAAATATAATGGAATATCTGTAGCTGTCTCATTTGTACTGGTTTTATAGAGATATTAAATACAAAAAAAACAAGTTTTTTAACTGAAAGTAAGGAGCGACATTAAAACTTAAAACGAACAGAAATTAATCCGTATATGAAAGGGGTTGTCCCCTCCTCAACGCCTTGCTCTTTACCCTAAACTTTTTTATTGTTTAAAAAAATAAAGTTGTAAGACAGAGTCAAACTTTAGCGTAAAGAGCGAGGCGTTGAGGAGGGGACAACCCCTTTCATATACGGAATAATTTGTGTTCGTTTTTAAGTTTTAATGTCGCTCCTTACTTTCAGTTAAAAATATTTGTTTTTTTTTATTTAATATCTGAACGTTTTTTGAATTAATGCAGCTTAAATTTGGCTCACCCATACATAAATAATTAAAACAAAATTCGCATATTAATTTTCCTTTTTTTTGGCTAAATGACTTTCTCGAAATTTGGTTCTGACGTAACTTACGAATTAACTTACGTAACGAATTTCTACATTCGTATGTTTTTTTCTTACGTATATTAGGGAGTTCGCCCCCTAATCAATACCTCGTTCTTTAGGCTAAAGTTTGAGTTTTGTCTGAATCCACAAACCCCTGAATCGCAAAGGCCGTTTAATTAGAATAGATAGCTTTTTGAAAGTACAAAAAAAAACTTTAGCGTAAAGAGCGAGGTATTGACTAAGGGACGAACCTCCTCATATATGTAATCATTTCTGTTTGTTTTAAGTTTTAATGTTGCTTTTACTTTCAGTTGAAAAAAACTATTTTTTTTTTATTTAATTTCTGATCGTTTTTTAAATAATGCAGGGAAATCCGACGTCCCCTTCATAGGAATTTCCCTTCCCCGTAGGAAACATCCTCCATGGAGAGATTTCTCCCCTGTGACCCCTACTCCGACCCCCCCCCCAACCAGAAAAAAGTTCCTCCTGAAAACGCCCGTATACTTCCCAATAACCAAAACTATATGTAAACAATGGGCAAAGTTTATAACTTTCAGCCCTTCCCCCAGGAACTTTGGGGAATTAAGTCATCCTCAAAGACATACTAATTAGATTTTCGACTATGCTGAACAAAATGGCTATTTCAAAATTTTGATTGGGTGACTTCGGGAAAAGAATGAGTGTGGAAGGGGGCCAAGCTACCCTCCAATTTTTTTGGTCACTTAAAAAGGGCACTAGAACTTTTAATTTCCGTTTGAATGAGCCCTTTCACGATATTCTAGGACTACTGGATCGATACGATCACTCCTGGGAAAACCAAAAAAAAAAAAAAAAAAAAAAAAAACGCATCCGTGGTCTTTCTTCTGGCAAAAAATACAAAATTCTACATTTTTGCAGATAGGAGCTTGAAACTTCTATAGTAAGGTTCATGGATATGCTGAATTTGATGGTGTGATTTTCATTAAAGTTCTATGACTTTTAGGGGTTGTTTCCCTCTTTTTTCGAAAATAAGGCAAATTTTCTCTGGCACGTAATTTTGGATGGGTAAGACTAAACTTATTTATTTGAAATCAGCATAAAAATATCATTCTTTTGATGTATCTATTGGTATCAATATTCCGTTTTTTAGAATTACGGTTACTATTGAGCTGGGTCACTCCTAACTTACAGTTCGTTACCACGAACTGTTTGATATTATATAGGCTGAAAAGGGAAACAAAACTGTTTTAAATTTCACACTCAGTGTTTTCTTCCTAGAGAAAAAAAATATATATTTTTTTGATAGATTAAAAACTATGGGATATTCTATTGTCATCCCTATCATGGACTAAGACTGGGGTTGATTTTTATTTTTTTGTGACAATGTTAAGAAGCAATCTTCTGAAGCTTCGCTTTTAGTTTTGCAGCGTTTTGAATTTAGATACTGTTTTTTAGATGTGATTTTGAACTATTCAGTTTTTTTTGTGACAGGGTTTTGGTTACGGAAGTAAGTACTGAAAATATAGCAATTGCCTATAAGGTGTTTATGAAAAAAAATTTTTGAATTCTTCGATTTCTATTAATTTTGTATTCTAATTTGTATCTGAAACGAAGATATAATACGTATTGAAGGTATATTTTGAGAACGACTAGGTGAATCTGCGGCACAAACTTTAAAAATATGCACAATTTAGGAGATCACTTTAAAAAGACATAAGGTGGGCTATATTTATTTTGTTGTTTTTTATATTATATACATTTTAAGGTCGATTTGAGACATGTTGATGAAGACAAAGAAAGATCTCGTGTTGTCAATGTTGGAGTTGACCTTTCAGAATTTTATATGTCTGTGGAGTGGGACATTCTAGATGTACCAGCTGTCAGGTAGGCTTGATTTTTTTAAGATTAGACTAACTCGATGAGCTGTGGCCTCATTCGATTCAACAACAGCAGCAACATAGACAAAGTCAACGAATTGCCTACTTAAGTATAATTTTATTGAAAACAAAGTCAGTAGAGAACGACAAATGTAACGTTTGAATTTTGCATAGATTTTTAAACAAATTGTTGAATCGTCCATGTTCTCTAATGGAATGAATAGAGGCGACAAGATATGATTTGAATGGAAATGGAGCGTTTGTGGGGAAGAGTAATCGGTGAAGTTCTGTATAGAGCGTGGTGAAGGAAGAAAATATACAGCTTTATTGAGGTTGGGTGGCTTGATTTTACGATGAGTTGTCAGCACCCGTGGTAGACGAAGATGTTCCCATTAATAATGACTTACAGAATGAAGAATTTGCCAATGAATATATCTTAATTAAAATCGAAAAAGTTATTGAATCTGTTTTTTTATTTGAACATAGTAGAAATCATCAATTTTTCGAAAGCTTTGTATTAAAAAGAAGAATATTTTACGAATATTCTTTTAAAAAGGAAGAGTATTTAAAAATTCTAATATTTTTAAAAGCTAACAAGTAATTAAAACCTGAGGACTTTCATTTCCCAAAAATTAAGGAAAAAAAACTAACAAGCAGTTTTGGCTCAAGCGATAAAAACAATTATTAAAAGAACTCGTCTTTTTTTCTCAAAATTTCCTTCCAGATGGATGTATATTTTGATTTACTACTTATCTCTTTCCTTTTTTTATTCCTTCAATTTGGATTAATAATATAATGGCTGAGAGGCTGGGTTATAGCAGTATTTATTGCGTTTCGAAAAGTTGTATCCTTAGTGACAGATTTTGGACTGATTTATTTCAAGTCAGCATTTTCGTTTTTTGTGTGGATCGAAATTAGAGGTGGTTACATGGGATTTCCGTCCCCTCTACACTTCCATCATGATCAATATTTATTTTAAAATTATCTCTTACTTCCTTTGTTATAGTCTTATTAAATTGCTTTTGCAGCTTTTTTATATCGTATTCAGTTGTCTCTAGCTTATGGTAAAAGGTAGATTAGACCTATAAAAAAAATTCTGGATATGGGATCAGGAAAACAGAGAAAAAAAGTTCATTTAAACGTTTGACAATTATCCATTACTGGGTTGAAACAAGTAAATAATTTCCAAGGCCACACTGGCTAAGCATGAAAAGATGAGAAAAAACTCAAGAAGAAGAAAAAATAAAGGGCACACAAGGTGATCTTTGCACTGTGGACGGCTGAGATAAGTTGTCGGCCGAAATATTTGCATCGTATTTTGGCTTTTTTACTTATTGGATTTATCCTTATTTTTTCTTCTTCTCGGTTTTTTTCTCGGATCGAAACGAACTCATACATAATGTGACTCACTGTTGGGGGTTTCCAAAAAAAAAATGAAAATATTTTTTTTTCTAGTGTTATGGTAAAGACAGAAAGCAAAACAGACAGTCCTTGCTCCAAAAGAGAACCTTTTTAGGGGGACACGGTTTTTTACTCTTTTAGAATATGCCCTTTCCCCTGAGATACAAAAGATAAATATTAAGATGTATATGAGATGAAAATTTCGTCTACATGGTTTTAGGAAATATATCTCTCAGACTGTATATGCATATAAGGTTCCGGTGAAGCTAGGATGCTTTTTGGCCATTACCTGCGGCCAAATGGAAAGTACGACGTCCTCTAATAGCCTTAGAATTTGGTCATGAGATGTTTTTTTTTTTTAGAAAACTGGAACTTTATGGTAGGAAGTAAAATTGAAGTTTTAATAGATTAGGGTGTATGCTGTGGTGGCCCTAGGGGGCTTGGTAGTGTGGCGGTTTTCTGAGTAATATTAGCAAAAACATAGGGGTTGGTCTCAGAAGTAGACTGGGTACTTGTATGATATACGCCCTACCGCTCAAGTTGTTTATTCATTGACGAATTATAGAACCGCTTTTTTTTTCGTTAGTTTCTTTCAGCTTAGCATGAGACAAGACAAAAAGAATTGACAGAATAGATGGAAAATATATAATTTGGGCTATATATTTGCACATTGAGGGGGGAAAGGGTAAAGTATTTGGACAGTGTGAAGTTAGAAAACAATTCTGATTACATAATATGCAGAATAATTGTACCTAACACATTAGGCATGAAAACCCGCTATACTTTACCCATAGCCCCCTAATGTGCAAATATATAGCCCAAATTTGTTTCTAAAGTATTACGTTTTTTATCTTACTTTTGTATATCAAACAGTTCGTGGTAACGAACTGTAAGTAAGGAGCGACACGTCTCAATGGTAACCGAAACTCTAGAAAACGGTATCTTGATATCAATAGATACACCAAAAGAATTAAATTTTAATGCTGATTTCAAATATATAAGTTTCATCGATTTTAGTCCTACCCATCAAAAGTTAAGCGCCTGAGAAAATTTGGCGTTAATTCTAAAAAAGGGGGAAAGACCCCCTAATAATTATAGAACCTTAATGAAAATCACACCACCATATTCAGCGTATCAGAGAATCCTACTCTAGAGGTTTCAAGCTCCTATCTACAAAAATGTGAAATTTCACATTTTTTGCCAGAAGAAAGATCAGGGATGCGTGTTTATTTGTTTTTTTGTTTGTTTTTTGTTTTTTTTTCCCAGGGTTGATCGTACCGACCCAGTGGTCCTAGAGTATCTTGGGTGGGCTCATTGGAATGGAAATTAAAAGTTCTAGTGCCCTTTCTAAGCGACCGAAAAAAATGGAGGGCAACTAGGCCCCCTCCCACGCTTATTTTTTTTTCCAAAGTCACCTGATCGTTGAGATAGCCATTTTGTTCAGCATGTTCGAAAATATGATAATTATGTCTTTTAGGATGACTTAATCACCCGAAGTTTCCCGGGGGAGGGCTGAAAGTTATGAACTTTACCCAATGTTAACATATAGTATTGGTTATCGGGAAGTATACAGACGTTTTCAGGGGGATTTGTTCTGGTAGGGGGGAGGGTCTATGATTACGTGGGAGGATCTTTCCATGAAGGAAGTTTTCATGGGGGAAGGGACATTGCTATGAAGGGGACGTCAGGTTTCCCAGCATTATTTAAAAAAAAGATCAGAAATTACATATAAGAAAAGCAAGGTTTTCAACTGCAACAGCAGCAACATCAAAACTTAAAACGGACAGAAAATATTACATATTTGATTGGGTTCACCCCTAGTCAATACCTCGCTCTTTAAGCCAAAGATTTTTTAGTACTTTCATAAGAGCTATTTATTCTAATTAACGGCCTTTGTGATTAAGCGGTCATTTTTAAAGAATTGGAACAAAATTCAAACTTTAGCTTAAAGAGCAAGGTATTGACTAGGGGGCGAACCACATAATATACGTATTAAAAATATATGAATATAGAAGGTCGTTTACGTAAGTTATTTCGTAAGTTACGTATATTTATTACTAATAAAAACGTTCGTAAAATAAAATTAAACAGTTTCGAGAAAGCCATTTAACCAAATAAAAGTAAAATTAATCTGCCAATTCTGTTTTAATTATTCATGTACGGTGGGCCAAGATCAAAACCTGCATTAATTCAAAACGTTCAAAAATTAAATAAAAAAAAAGTTTTTTTTTTACTGAAAGTCAGAAACAACGTTAAAACTTAAAACGAACAGAAATTATTCCGTATATGAAAGGGGCTGTCCCCTCCTCAACGCCTCGCTCTTTACGCTAAAGTTTGACTTTCTCACAACTCTAATTTTTTAAACAATAAGAAACTTTAGCGTAAAGAGCGAGGCGTTGAGGAGGGGACAGCCCCTTTTATATACGGAATAATTTCTGTTCGTTTTAAGTTTTAACGTCTTTCCTTACTTTCAGTTAAAAAAACTTGTTTTTTTTTCATTTAATTTCATTAGGATTGAGTGTCAGAGAAAAATATTAGAAGAATATTAGGCAGGCCATATATCATACAAGTACCGTAGACTGAATCAATTCCGTATTTGATCTGACTGATGTGTGGGGGAGGGAGAGGGTTTCCCAGGATCTGGTTATCTGGAAATTAAATACAAGAGATTTTCAAATCTCAGCCAAACTCGATAGGAATTAGAAGCTAGTATCGTAACAATGTTACTATTATTAAAAAAAAAAACAAAAAAAAAAAAAAAACACAAACGTGCTTTGTATGGACGGAATTGTCACAGGGACTTTGGAACGAGGTCATTCAACTGGAAATTGAAAATTCAAGTGCCCTTTTTAAGAGTCAAATGTAATTGGAGGGCAACCAGCCTCCCTCCCTTATCCAGTTTTTCCCCAACGACATCCAATAAAAATTTTGAGATAGTCCATTTTGTTCAACAGAGTTAAAAGGTCCAATTTCTATGCCTAATGTCGCCCCCCCCCCCCCCCCACAAGCCTCGGGGCAAGGGCTCTATATTATGTGATTCGCCCACTGTTTACATATAGAATTTGTTATCGGAAGAGGGGGTATGGTGAACCCTTGATGTCCAAATAGGATAAGATCATTCAGGTGAAGCTTTCAGGAAACGTTGAGGGCAGTGTTGATTTAAATCAAAACTCACTATTTACATTTAGGTTCTCAAAAGGGTTTATCTCAAAGACGACTTATGGTATTAAATTGAAACTTTCAGGGAATGATAAGGGAGATGATGAATTGACCAAAAGACAATATATGCACGCTAAGACTAGCAACACCACCATTACTGCTACTACTACTACTACTACTACTAATACTACTACTACTACTACTACTACTACTACTACTGCTAATATTACTACTGCCACTGCTACTTCTACTATTATTACTACTATAACTACTACTACTACTGCTACAATTACTGCTACTACTACTACTAATACTACTGTTACTGCTACCACTACTGCCACTGCTACTGCTAATAGTACAACTACTGCTACTCCTAACGCCATTACACCACTACAACTATTACTTCTATTGCAACTACTACTAAAGCTGAGGATATCAAGGTTAAAATTTCAGGATATATTCAGGGGGACATTGAACTAAATCCAATCACACTATGCGCAAACGGATTATCATTAGGGCATAGCAGCAATATCTTGGGAGCAGGAGTATTAAGTTGAAACTTCCAGAGCAGGATGAGGTCAAATGATCTTGTGAGGCAGAGTCAAACCTTAGCGTAAAGAGTGAGGTGTTGAGGAGGGAACAGCCCCTTCCATATACGGAATAATTTCTGTTCGTTTTAAATTTAATGTTGATTCTTACTTTCAGTTAAAAAAACTTGCTTTTTTTATTTAATTTCTTAACATTACTGAACTAATGCAGCTTTGATCTTGGCTCTACGTACATAAAATAATTAGAACAAAATTTGCATATTAATTTTACTTTTTTTTTGGGTAAATGGCTTTCTCGAAATTTTTGTTCTGACGTAACTTACAAATTAATTTACGTAACGAACTTCTATATATCGTATGTTTTTACTATGTATATAAGGGCGATTGCCCCCTAGTCAATTCCTCGCTCTTTACGCTAAAGTTTTGAATTTTGTTCCAATCACAAGCCCCTGAAGCACAAAGGTCGGTTAATTAGAATTTTGAAAGTACTAAAAAAAAAATTTAGCGTAAAGAGCGAGGTATTGACTTGGGTTGAACCCCCTATACGTAATAATTTCTGTTCGTTTTAAGTTTTAATGTTGCTCCTTACTTTCAGTTTGAAAAAAACTTGTTTTTTTATTTAATTTCTGATCGTTTTTTAAATAATGCAGGGAAATTAAACGCCCCCTTAATCGAAATTTCCCTTCCCCCAAGGAAATATCCTCCATGAAAAAATCCTCCCCATTGAACCCCTCCACCCCCCCCCCCCCCTCCAGAAAAAATCCCCCATGAAAACGTCTGTGTATTTCCCATCAACCAATACTATAGGTAAACAATGGGCAATGTTCATAACTTGCAGCCCTTCCCCCGCAAACTCTGGGGGATTAAGACATCAAAAAATAAAAAAAAATAAATAAATGAACACGCATCCGTGATCTTTCTTCTGGCAAAAAATACAAAATTCCAAATTTTTGCAGAGAGGAGCTTGAAAATTTCTTTAGTAGGGTTCTCTGATACATTGAATCTGATGGTGTGAGTTTCATTAAAGTTCTATGTTCTACCCTTAAAAGTAGCCCGCAAAGCAGTTAAACAGTCACTGAAACAGGACAGAGAACAGTACTGGTCAGATCTTGCGAATGAGTTGGAATAAGCGTCCAGGAGCCACAACAGCAGGAAAATGTTCAAACTACTGAAAGAAGCGACTGGAAAAGCTCCTATAACGGTTGACACACTGAAAGATAAGTCCGGAGAACTCATCCGAACAGAAGAAGGACCCATGGAACGCTGGCGAGAGCATTTTTCTGAGCTACTGAACCCTGTCAAACCCCCGTGCGATCTACCTGCCTTCTCAAGTGCTGCTAGAGAGCCCTACGCAGTAAACCTCGATCCGCCAAGTATTGCGGACGTACACAAAGCGCTGAAGTGCATGAAAAACAATAAAACTCCTGGAGAGGATGGGATCCCTTCTGAAATGTTCAAGTCCTCACCAACTCTACTATGCCGCCTAACCGACCTTTTTGTTCAGGTGTGGACGACAAAGACCTTCCCAAAAGACTGGAAAGTATCAGTCCTCGTTCCGCTATACAAAAAAGGAGATAAGGCCATTTGCGGAAACTATAGAGGTATCTCCCTGATCGACCATGCCATGAAGATCTTCTGTGTCATTCTTTTGAATCGATTCAAAGACGCACGTGACAAAGTTAACCCGTCCTGAACAAGCAGGCTTCAGACCAGGCAGAGGCTGTCCAGAACAGATATTGACGATTCGCCTCATCCTTCAGCAGTACATCAGGTTTCATCTACCCCTTCTCATCGCCTTTATTGACTTTGCAGCTGCCTTCGACTCTCTCATCAGAGAGGAGCTATGGAGAATTATGGCTGAAGATGGTGCGCCACAGGAGATCATTGAGATACTCCGAAGTGCGTATAAGGACACTGAGACTTGCGTCCGTGTTTCCGGCAATGACACCCCTAAGTTTCCAGTGGAGTTTGGGGTAAAGCAGGGATGCCCCCTTTCTCCTATATTATTCAACTACGCGATAGACTGGATCATGTATAATGCAATGAGAAACCACAGAGGAATAGTCTTCGGACAAATAGCTGGTTTCCTCCAGCCCCTGACAGATCTGGACTTCGCAGACGACGTTGCTGAGCTGGAAACTACCGCCGACAGCTTACATGGCATGATCGACGATACCTATGAGGTCTCAAAGCGCATCGGACTGGCCATTAGCGGCGCAAAGACTAAAGCATTGGCTCTCAACCAACCTGCTCCTTGCCAAGTAACCCTCGACGGTGAGCCAATAGAAAGCGTTGAGGAATTCAAGTATCTTGGCTCTATTATAACACCAGATGGTGGAGCTGAAAGGGATATCTATTCCCGCATAGCAAAAGCCTGGGGAGTGTTTACTAGTCTGAAAAAAGCATTATGGACCAGACGGGAGATCTCAACCAAAACAAAAGTCAGAATCTATGGTGCAACTGTTCGAGCAGTACTACTGTATGCTTGCGAGACATGGCCGACTGAAGATGCGAGAACTTTGGATGTGTTCGACCACTGCTGCCTTCGTTACATCCTCCGCATTAAGAGATGGGACAGGATTTCCAATAGTGAAGTAAGGAGTCGCTGTGGCCAATCAGAAGAGCTATCGCTTATCATTAAAAGACGTCGCCTGAAGCTCCTCGGCCACACATTGCGCCGTCCCGAAGGCACGATATGTCGAGACGTCCTTGTCTGCGAACCAGCCGCCTCCTGGAAACGTAAACCAGGAGGACAAAAGAAGAACCTGTTGCAAAAATTCAAGGAGGAACTGGAACCGTGGGGAGGATTCAGGAGACACGGTCGGAGATGGGACAAATACTGGCTGAAGATCGCCGGAGAAGCTGCAGCCGACAGGTCCAAGTGGTCGTCGGAAGTCATCCCAAGATCCTTTGGTGCCGGGCAGGACAGTTCATCGTCTGGTTCCCGCCGAAAGTAAAGTAAAAGTAAGTATTTCAAAAATAAGGCAAATTCTCTTAGGCACGTAACTTTTGATAGGTAGGACTAAACTTGATAAAGCTTATATATTTGAAATCAGCATAAAAATCTAATTCTTTTGATATATCTATTGGTATAAAAAATTCGTTTTTTTAGAGTTTCTGTTACTATTGAGCCGGGTTGCTCCTTACTTACAGTTCGTTACCACGAACTTTTGAAAAAATGGAAAAGGGGTTTGATATATTGATATGTAAAGTGAATTAAAACAATTGACGAAGAATCAATGAGCAAGATCCTGTCTATTGACGATATTTCTTGACTACTTAGTGTTTCCAGGGAAGAAGGGAACAATTTCTTCTAAGTAGATATTGAAGGACAGCATCTTTAGAGTGAAGGAAACACCTGACTTCCTATGTAGAAAAGCAATGTTCTAAACATTTCAGCCTATTTGAATCAAGTAGAGAGATACCTCATTCTCATAGGCTGTAGAACGAACAACTAGAAACGAGCATTTAAAGAAAGCATTGCTCTGTCATGAAAACTGTATGTGTCTTGAACAGTCCTTGGAAAGAACAAATAAAAATCAAACTGAACTGTAAGCAAGGAGCGACCCGGCTAAATGGTAACCGAAACTCTAGAAAACGGATTTTTGATACCAATAGATACATCAAAAGAATTAGATTTTAATGCTGATTTCAAATATATAAGTTTCATCAAGTTTAGTCCTACCCGTCAAAAGTTACGCGCCTGAGAAAATTTGGCTGATTTAGGGAAAAAGGGAGAAAGATCCCCTAAAAGCTATAGAACCTTAATGAAAATCACACCATCAGATTTAGCGTATCAGAGAACCCTACTGTAGAGGTTTCAAGCTCCTATCTACACAAAATGTGGAATGTTGCATTTTTTGCCAGAAGAAAGATCACGGATGCGTGTTTATTTGTTTTTTGTTTTTTTTTTCCCCAGGGTTGATCTGATCGACCCAGTGGTCCTAGAATATCGTGGGAGGGCTCATTGAAACGGAAATTAAAAGTTCTAGTGCCCTTTTTAAGTGACCGAAAAAATGGAGGGTAACTAGGCCCCCTCCCACGCTCATTTTTTTCCCTAAGTCACCCGATCAAAATTTTGAGATAGCGAATTTGTTCAGCATGGTCGAAAGTATGATAACCATGTCATTTAGGATGACTTAATCCCCCGAAGTCCCCGGGGGGAGGGCTGAAAGTTATGAACTTTATCCAATTTTAACATATAGTATTGGTTATTGGGAAGTATATAGACGTTTTCAGGGGGGGGGGGTTTCTGGTATCTGGGGGGGGGGGGGGGGGGGGGGGGGGTCGGGGGTTATTTGGGAGGATCTTTCAATGCAGGAATTTTTCATGAGGGAAGAGAAATTGCTGTGAAGGGGGTGCCGGTTTCCCAAAATTATTTAAAAACAAGATCAGAAATTAAGTAAAAAAAAAACAAGTTTTTTAACTGAAAGTAAGGAGCAACAACATCAAAAGTTTAAACGAACAGAAAATATTACGTATATGATTGGGTTCATCCTTTAGTGAATACCTCGCTCTTTAAGCCAAAGATTTTTTAGTACTTTCATAAGAGCTATTTATTCTTATTAACGGCCTTTGTGATTAAGGGGTCATTTTTAAAGAATTGGAACAAAATTCGATTTTTAGCTTAAAGAGCAAGGCATTGAGTAGGGGACGAACCTCATAATATACGTATTAAAAATCTATGAATACAGAAGTATGTTACGTAAGTTAATTCGTAAGTTACGTATATTTATTACTAATAAAAACGTTCGTAAATAAAATTTAAACATGTTTCGAGAAAGCCATTTAACCAAATAAAAGTAAAATTAATATACGAATTTTTTTTTTAAACAATTAAAAACTTTATCGTATAGAGCGAGGCGTTTAGGAGGGGACAGCTTCTTTTATATATGGAATAATTTCTGTTCGTTTTAAGTTTTAAACGTCGTTCCTTAATTTCAGTTACAAAAAACTTGTTGTTTTTTTCTTATTTAATTTGCTGAAAGCTCTGCAGTTCAAGATTTTATGCCATTGTAATTTTCATTTTTATTTTCAATGTTGTAATATGTACAAAGAAAATATTTGTAATATAATTGTTTTTAGTAAAGTGCAAATTTAGCAATAGGCTTTCGACTTTTACAGTTAGGGAAAGGGATAGTAACCAAATTTTTTTGTAGTGATTTTTGTTAGTTTTAAGCTTGATTTTCATATTCAATTTATATTTTACTCGTTTTAAAGATTTATTTATTCACTTATAATAGCACCTGTGTTATATTTGTTTTCTATAATCATTTACTTAGTTTCTGTTTGTTTTGGATTTCATTAATTCTTTAATTGTAGTTTTTGGTCGTTTTGAGTTTGAAATTATTATAGGAATTTATTTCTGCTAATCTTAAGGAAAACCTTTACTTTTCTTTGAAAAATTTGTTTTTTTTTTTTTTGGGAAAGTTTTTTAAATAGTCTTGAAAAATATGGAGATTTATCACTACATTACTGTGTTTATATTGATATTTTGGGGATAGTAATTGAGGCAGAAACGTAGCACAAGCTCAGAATTTGAAATTATTGGAGGTCCGATCATGGGAAGAAAAGTTTGAAAATAGACCAGAGTTAATTTTTGGGAGTGAATTTTGGGAGGAGTAATAGTCTGAATGACAAAAAGAAGGTAATATGTCTTAAAAATTGAAAAACCAAAATTACGAGGAAGTTGCTGTATATTCAGTTTCAGTATAGGTAGAGGGAGGAATTATTCTTATAGGTGTATCTCCGCTGTATTTATTAAGGCACATTGAGAGAAGTAACGGTTAGGCATCAAATCCTCTAAAACAAGGCCGTATCCAGGGGGGGGGGTAGGAGGTTTTGAATCCCCTCGAAATGTTTGTCTGACTCGTAAAACGTAACAAAAATGGACATAAAAAAATTCTGTATGCGTTTTTTGAGTTTTTGTTTGTGTAACTCCCTAACTCCTCCCTCCCCTCCAAAAACAAATTTGAGTAGAACCCCCTCCGAAAAATAATCCTGGGTACGGCCTTGCTCTAAAGACATAAACTTAATAGACAGTGCCCAATCTCCCAGTTAAAAAATTTGTTTTTTGCAACCTTGATTTGCCTCAACAAACCCCCGCCCCTATAAAAAAAATTCAGCTGTTGGCTCGCTTTATTTCAGCTGCAAAGCAGAAATTATCTCGCTAACTCGGTTTTTTCTTTGTATTGTTCCGTTAAGTAATGAAGTTTCTAAATTATTTAAAATGCCATATTGCTTATTCTTTTCAGGACCATTAAGACGTATGCATGCTGTGAAGAGCCTTACTTGGATATAACATTTAATATAACAATGAGAAGGAAGACCCTTTTCTACACCGTTAATCTTATTATTCCCTGCATGGGATCTCGTTTCTAACTGTGTTAGTGTTTTACCTACCTTCAGATTCTGGAGAGAAGGTAGGAATTGGAATCTATTGTATTACTGTAATGACCTAGGAATGCGAGTTTGGGAAAAGGGTTTATGCAGGATTACATCCTATAATAGAATGGTAGTTTTGGAGAGAAGTTTACATGCTCATTAAGGTGAAAATAGGGAAATAAAATGAGACAAGAGAAAGAAATGTAAATGCAATCTAATTGGCTAGAAACCTGAATATGTCCGCAAAATGATGATGATCTTTTTGTGGAATAATTAAGGGGAAAGGTTGCTTGGACTCTATCAGCTGACAGAGAAAAATGGAACACGGGTAGGTAAGAATACTTTAATACGACCTAGTGAGTGAGATAGACAGGAGAATAGGCCAGGAGAGAGGGATACAGTGAGAAATGTAGTCAAATTGACCTAGGAAGAAGGAGAGAGAAAAAAGAGAATAGTGAAGGAAAGGAGAAAGAGAGAGAGAGAGAGACAGATTGAGACGAGAGATAGAGAAAGAGAGACTGAAAATTGAAAAAAAAAGACTGATAAAACTTTTATTTTACAGCAAAAAGTGGCAAAAATTAGGGCTTTTGCTGTGGTTTGATCTTATCTACTAATTAAAAGAGACCTTGAAACTATAAAAATGATATTATACAGAAATTGCTTCGACAGCCCCTAGTGAAGAATTTTTTTTTTTTTTTTTGAAAAATAGAATTCTTATGGAAGGGATTCCAAGAATTCCGTACAAATGTTCTCGGACATCTTGAATGTGACATCTTGGTTTAGTCTCTATCAGGATCAATCTCCTTTTAGGGATCCTTTTCTGTTTTTCAAAAAATCTATAGATTTTTATAAGCTAACAACTTCTGATTTATAATGTCAACATAACAAATTTTAATTATTTGTAATCAGCAACCAAAGCTAATTTACTTCATGCATGAAAAAAAACAGGTTTCCAGAACGCATTAAGTTTTACAATAGAAAGCAAAGAGTGTAATGAAAACCTATACGATTAAAAAGGAGAAAAACTTAATTAGTCCCGCTTAAAACAAACAAAAATGAGAAGGATAAAATAAACTAGACCTAAAACTGGCATAAATATAAAATGATTAATCAAACTAAACTGAAAACGAAAATTAAATTGCAATGAATTAATAAATTAAACTTAAAAGTGAAAAACTAACATGAATGGTCAAAATAAACATAAAGTGAACAGAATATACCTGAAATGAATATGTGGCTGCCAACCTCTAAACCATCGAACGGCTTGAATGTCATTGGTGCCCCACCAGAAACAAAATATGTCGTTCAAACGACTTATATTTTGTGTTATAGCATCACAAATTCAACACTTCTCAAGTCTCCAAGAATTTTTTTGCATATTAGTATTATTTGACGTAATCTCCTTAATTAATTTAATACACATAAATATTTCCATTGACATTATCGTAATTTTAAATTCATTCCTTTGGATTTAAAAGCTATTAAAAATTTATTGGATTTAAAAAGTGCAGACAAGTTATCGGCCTATCATTTGTTGATTAGCTAGTTCAAGCGAACTAATTGCAAAAGTTACAAATTGCACAATCGCTGATTGACGTCTTAAAACTTTTATTTAGTTACCAATTTTCTACATTTTTGAATAAAATTAAACCAAATCAAGAATGATGCAGGAAAACTGTCCTTTTAAAACAGTAAAAAATAATTGAAAGTCACAAATGTATTTATTATAAGACATTATTTGTTTCTTTTCTTTTAACTTAATTAGTGTTTTTTCACATTATGATAAGAAGAAATACTATTCAGAGTGCGAGTAAAGCTCAAAGAAAACTCTTGGCTTGAATATGAATCTGTTCTTTTAAATATATTGAAAAATCGAACGGCTAAACATCAATTTTCTGTTTTCACTATCAATTTTCTACATTTTCGAATACAATCAAAAGTAAAAAACCATGTACCTAAAGTGTCCTTTTAAAACAGTATAATTAAATGAGAAAGTCACCAATGTATTTGTTATAAGAAATTATTTGTTTCCTTTCTATACACTTGATTAGTGTTTCTTTCCACATTATGACAAGAAAAAATACTGTTCAGAGTGCGAGTAAAGCTCAAAGAAAACTCTAGTCTTGATTTTAAATCTTATTACATTTGAATCTGTTCTTTTTAACTGTATTGAAAAATCAAATGGCTAAACATGCGTTCAATAAAAGATGACTATTTGGTCCTCAGGTAAATGTAAATGATGCTTTAGTCTCTTTGTGTGTTGGAAGAGATGCAATACCAAACCTATTATGGCAATATTTTTTCGTTTTATTTTTCGTTTTAAGTTTGGATCCACTGTCTATTGTTTTGCTGCTCGTCTTTCGTGTTCATTTACTTTCATTGTAGCTTCTCCTCCATTTGTTCAACATAAAGGGTTGCTATTTCTATGAAAAAAATGTTGTCTATTTTTAAAGACAACATTATGGTTGTCTACATATGGTTGTCTATGGTAATGTCTAACAACATATGGTTGTCTATTTTTAAAGAAGAAGAAATTAATTTTGTCTCTACAAAATCATATTCATCTATCTTTACTTTGTTTTAGATTTAAGTTCAAATTTTTACTTACAACATTCACAAATGAAAGAATAAAAAACAACTTTTTTGCAGTTGTTTTTCTTTGACCCTTTGACTTAGACTTAAAGCATGCTATTTAGTACAAATGAAAAAAAAAAAAAAACTCAGATGGAAGTAAAGATCAGCATAACTTAATCAGCAATCTCCCTTATAAGCGCAATGTTTGATGATTTTTTGAAGTTGATCCTCAATTTCACTAAATAAATTTTTTACTGTTTATTTAATTTCAAAATATTTTTTTTTGAACCTGTTCAAGAACTGACGAGGAGATACCACTACCACAAGGCCACACTGCTTGCTGTTAAATTGTATATGTCAATGCTTGTAAATCAATCGATAGCTTCCAAGATTGGTAGGGTAAAAGTTTGCATGTAGATTAACACAATTTCTCTGACACTTAATTTTTTTTTATTTATTTTTGAAGTGAAAGTTCCTAAGTGATCGAGTACGTTTGTTGAAGAGTGGCACAAGATTAGCTAGGATGATTTCTCAACTGAGTTTATTCAGGAATAAAAGAACATAGTTGTGAAAGGGTTTCCCCCTTTTTCTGTAAATAGAGGAGACCCTGTCAGGCTCGTATATTTTCTGGGTATCTTTAAGCTCAACGGATTGTATATCTTTCGAATTCCTATCGAAATTGGTTCAAACAGCTCCTTGTAACGAACTGTAAGTTAGGAGCGATGCGGCTCTATAGTAACTAAAAATCTAAAATATGGAATTTTGATGTAGGGTGATCCATCAAAAGTTTTAGCCTGAGAAAATTTGCCTTTTTTTAGAAAAATGAGGAAACACCCTAAGAGTCAAACTATCTTAATGAGAATCACATCTTCAGATTCACGAACCAGGGAACCCTACCTTAGAGGTTTCAAGCTCTCATCTGCAAAAATGCTGAATTTTGTATTTTTTTTTTCCCAAAGAAAAGGTCACGCATGCGTGTTTATTTCTAGTATTTTTTTTCCAGGGGTGATTGTATCATACCAATAGTCCTAGAATATTTGTTGAGGGTTTCTTCAATCGGAAATTTAAAGTTCTGATGCCCCTTTTAAGAGAACAAAAAGATTGAAGGGCAACTAGTCCCTCTACGACGCCCCCTTTTCCCCCAAAGCCGTCCGATCAAAATTTTGTCTTAGCTACTTTGTTCAGCATAGTTGAATGATCCAGTAACTATGCCTTTGGAGATAATGTGACCCCCCCCCCCCACAGCCCCTGGGGTAACGTGTCTATGTCATGAAATTTGCCCATTTTTTACGTAGAGTACTTGTTATTTGGAAGAATAAAGACATTTTTAGGGGAGGGGTGAAGTTTCTGCTCAGGAGATTTTCCGTGGGGAGAATTCTCTGTGAAAAGGAAAGTTTCCGTGGGAGGGTGGACTTTCCAGGGGAGATTTTACACTGGGGGAACTTGGAATTTTCCAGAATTCCTATACAAAATCCTCTTCATTTTCAACACTTTCTCTTCCTCTTGTTTTAAAACGATTATTTTAATAAAATGATGAATTAGAATACGTTGGTATTCAAGCGCATCCACATGAGGAGACAAAGATGTTTTAAGTCAGAAGTATAAAAAATATTAGATAAATTTTTCCGTAAAAATCGTGTTTTCCATCAACTCTAAATTCTCGAATATAATAATCTCGAATTAAAAATTATCAAACAGAGTACGGGTAATCGAAATTTTTCACTGAATATGCAAATTGAACCAAAAGTTCGGGGCTAAATCCAACATTTTTTTTTTTTTTTTTTAATATCACCTTCTCTCCATTCGGTGACAATATAATCTTTTTCACTTAAAAGTTTAACCTTTAATGTCACCTACACTAACTTAAAAACTTCTTTAATTTTTTTTTTTTCAATACATTCATACGTTCTCTTTGTCGAACCAGTCTCGCATGTGGAGATATTAAGTGGAATTGCATGATGGAAACTTTCACCGGGTTCGAATTATCTAGAGAAGCTTTCCGTAGGGGGTGGGGGGTTCGACGAAAGAAATTCTCCATTGTTATTTTCTTTGGCAGCAACTTTCTATTAAGAGGGGGGGGGGGGGATTTGCAGGAAAAAAAATTTCGCGGAAGGGGAATTTATGGCATGATTTGAAAGACAATCAGAAATTAAAGTCTTTTTCAAATTAAAGTGAAGTTTTTTCAACTGAAAGTAAGGGGCAATATCAAAACTTAAAACGAACAGACATTATTACGCATATGAAGTGGTTTCCTCCGTCTCAATACCTCGCTCTTTACGATAAAGTTTAATTTTTCGTCCCGATTCCTTATGAAAGACTCTTGCAACACAAGGATTATTTAATTAGAATAATAAAAAGTTTTTTTTTTTTTTAATGCAAATAAACATTAACGTGAAGAGCGATGTATTGAAGTTTTTTCGACAACACTTATAAGTTTGATATATATATATATATATATATATATATATATATATATATATATATATATATATATATATATATATATATATATATATATATATATATATATATATATATATATATATATATATATATATATATATATATATATATATATATATATATATATATATATATATATATATATATATTATATATATATACATATATATATATATATATATATATATATATATATATATATATATATATATATATATATATATAATATATATATATATATATATATATATATATATATATATATATATATATATATATATATATATATATATATATATATATATCTATATATATATATATATATATATATATATATATATATATATATATATATATATATATATATATATATATATATATATATATATATATATTATATATATATATATATATATATATAATATCATAGGCAGCATAATAGCGCTGCCTAAGTAAAGAATGATGTTGGAACAATGTATTATTTATTTTTAATACATTGTGTTTAAAAAATTTGTATTTTTTAATACAAAATTATTACGCATATGAAGGGGTTTCCCCCTTCTCAATGCCTCGCTTTTTACGATAAAGTTTAATTTTTCGTCCGATTCCTTATGAAAGACTCTTGCAACACAAGGATAATTTAATTAGAATAATAAAAAGTTTTTTTTTTTTAAATACAAATAAACATTAACGTGAAGAGCGATGTATTGAAGTTTTTCGACAACACTTATAAGTTTATAAGTTTGATATATATAATATATATATATATATAATATATATATATATATATATATATATATATATATATATATATATATATATATATATATATATATATATATATATATATATATATATATATATATATATATATATATATATATATATATATATATATATATATATATTATATATATATATATATATATATATATATATATATATATATATATATATATATATATAATATCATAGGCAACACAATAGCGCTGCCTAAGTAAAGAATGATGTTGGCACAATGTTTTATTTATTTTCTTGTTTTGGCAAAAAAAAACTATATGTCCCCAGGGCATAACTTATAACCCTTGCTCTGAGGGCTGGAGGGGGGATCTGTTATCCTCAAAGACATAATTTCAAGACCTTTCTGACAGGTTAAACAAAATGGCTATATCAAAAATTTTTATTAGAAGTGTTTGGGGAATGATAGGCGTGCGGGGGGGGGGGGATTTGTCCTCTGATCAATTTCGACTAATAAAAAAGGCACTAGTCCTCTCAATTTCCAATCAAATGAGCTTTTTTTGAAGCTTCTACGACAAAACTTTCTATAAGAACCCTGTATACCCCAAGGGCATAACTTACGACCCTTGTCCTGAAGACTATGGGGGATGGTTGTCATCCCCAAAGACATAATTTCCAGACCTTTCAACTACGTTGAACAAAATGACTTTATCAAATGTTAGTTGAAATGTTTGAGGAAATGATGGGCGGGGGGGGGGGATTCTCCCTCCAGTTACTATCGACTATTGTAAAGGACAATAGCCCTCTCAATTTCCAATCGAAAGAGACCTTTTTGAAGTTTTTGGCAAAGATTTCTATAAAAACATAACATTTTCCCAGGGCATAAATTACAACCTTAGCCCTAAGGACTGTGAGAGGGTTATTATACTGTAGCAATAAAAGTAAGAGGACTGGGCTTAATTGTGGTCATAAATATTGACCGCGTCAAATCTA
This sequence comes from Artemia sinica, assembly GCA_027921565.1. Lineage (NCBI taxonomy): Eukaryota > Metazoa > Arthropoda > Branchiopoda > Anostraca > Artemiidae > Artemia > Artemia sinica. The sequence continues at coordinate 69,395,264 of CM051264.1, forward strand.
ATATCGTACCTTGAAGCTGTGAACTTACACCTTATAAGTTCTTCAACAGCGCCGCTTATAGCGCTAAAGATTGTGTCAAATAGGCTAGCGCCGCCCTCAATGAATGGGAGAAAATGGAATATGTAGACATATAAATGTGGCCTCTTTTTTCTTGAGCTATCTGGAGATCAGATTTCTCTGGGAGCGTAACCTTAGATACATGTGAACTAATTAGCTATCATTAGGCTAGATACGGACATATAAAATTAAATAAACACAGGTAAAAAGCAATGGGTTTATTGAGACTTACATATTTAGGTGAACAGCAGTGGGTCACTCCAATTGACAATCACGGTGACCAAGATACAACATGAAAGAATTGCAAAGATCGTACGCCAAAAATTCTGTCTCAATGGTCCTGATTCTACTTTACGAATAATTCTGTCTGAGTGGTCCTGATTCTCAAATACGAATCCTTCCAAATCTGATTTACGAATCGTACCAAAAAGCACTTTTACCCCACTATCAAAACATATTTTTTTGTCCTGCGCCGTGAGAACTGGCTCACGATTGGCTCCGGTGGGCCAAGGGACGCGAGCCCTTCGTCCAATAATACGTCTTAACTATTTTTGATGATTTTGGACGTTCACAAGGTTCTTATCGTTTAAACTTCCTTAGAAATATTGTGCGCAGCAACTTTTTTATTGCCCGCTGTCTTAGCGAAATCCAAGGCTTGGATAGTGCCGTTCTTTGACTTAAGCTAAAATGCAAATTCTCTTTTTGCTGATTAAGAATTTAGACTCTTGGAAGCGGTATTTAAAATCAATTAGGGGACGTTTAATTTCTGTCAGAATCATCTTTAGAAGGAAGGAATCTTTGTATTTTAAATATATCGCATTTTGCTCATGGTACATATTACCCGTCCCATTAATTAATGACGTCCCGTCATTATGACTTGCTTGTTTTTGGGCTTTTTAAATGTTCGTAATTTATTAACTATTTCTTCTACATAATTACTTTATATTTATGTTATGGCTTAATCAGGGGTGCTAAAAAATTTTCTTTATTACTTTTCTTTTTCCCTTTTTTTTACATCCCTATCTAAAATTCGTCTACCGGACTAAGATTATTCATGGTTCTAGGCTAGCTACTATACTAAAGATATTTTTTTTTTGAATTCACTTTTTTAAAAGGCTTTTTTTTGCTGTCTATATGGCACACTACTTTCTATCTACGCAACATTAATTGAATAACATGATAATACTACACCTAATTCTACTTGAACATCTAGCGGTACATACATGAATGCTTTATAACAAACAATATTGGGTCTACCATATTCACTGGTAACATTAAAACACTTTCACTATTGGGATTTTTGAGTTATCAAAGTTATTAAGAAATAACATATGTAAATTCACATCTATTTCATTACCTTCGAGTCCTTAGTGTACTCAATCCTCCTGTTGTAAATTATTGTCCTGCACTCTTTTCGTCTTGGCAAAATTCTTTAAAGCACTTACGTTGTGGTTTCTTCATGGGACAGTTCAAGCAAGATTGTGTTCACACGACAGGCTTTCTCTAATTGTCAACAGGGAAATGATGCTTCCAACTACAGGTGTGGGAATATGCCATAAGAGTTCATTCTCATCTGCTTTTTATTGATAGTTCATAGGGTGCCTTATCATTAAGGGGTCGAACACTGGGAGTGCGTTTATTTTCTGCTCAGCATATCATTTTTAGGATATTTTGAGGCACATAGAGAATGTGTTCTCGCGTAAAATTGTTCATTTGTGCCTTTTATAAAATTGTTAGCTCATGGCTTGCGTCGATTAACCTTTGCGGTGATTCCTAGGTTTATCACGGGGGAATTGAAGTTTGGATTTGGAACGGGTTGACATCAAACTATAGTGACTCTTTCAACATATTGTCTTTAACTTCAACTTCAAATATCTTCAAATATCTTCAAATATCATTTAACTTCAAAAATCGTTAAATATCATTTAACTTCAAACATAATCACTATACAGTCAAATGATTCTGGGGTCCATAATGATTATCAAGGGCAATATTTCTGTATTTATATTTTGTGCTGATCGATGGGGTTCTCAGAATTAAACTTCAAATTGTCTTTGACTTCAACTTCAAATATCTTCAAATATCATTTAACTTCAAATATTGTTAAATATCATTTAACTTCAAATATCATCACTATACAGTCAAATGATTATGGGGTCCATAATGATTATCAAGGGCGATATTTCTGTATTTATATCTTGTACTGATCGATGGGGTTCTCAGAATTAAACTTCAAATTGTCTTTAACTTCAACTTCAAATATCTTCAAATATCTTCAAATATCATTTAACTTCAAATATCGTTTAAATATCATTTAACTTCAAATATCATCACTATACAGTCAAATGATTCTGGGGTCTATAGTGATTATTAAGGGCGATATTTCTGTATTTGTATCTTGTACTGATCAATTGGGTTCTCAGAATTTATGTGATTATATAGTTCGATAATGCGCTGGATACTGAGATTCAAATATAGTGTTACCTGATACGTAATATGGTTCATGGTCGAAGAAACAATGATCGAAGGTAACTGTTGTTTTCGTGGACGAAGCTGGGATGAAAATTGCCTGGAGTGTATGGAGAGTACTCTTCGTTGTTTGAGGTATGATGAAAATAGATGCTAGGTTGTATCTGCACTGGGCAACTCATTGTAATGCTCGATATCCAATTTTGTCAATCCATTTCCTGTAATAAAAATAACCAGGCGAAATCACACGTTCTTTTAAGGTAAATACTCATAGTACAAATAAGTCACGTATTAATTGGGTACATTTTTAGGGTGGCAATTACCCCACAAGATAATATAAAAAGATACACTGATATTACTATATAACGTTGGTTATAATAAAACGACATAATTCCCATTGGGAAGTTCAATACATAGAAGTTTCTTCTAAGTTGTTATAGCCTAACGACGATATAAAAGATTAATTCTTTAACTTTATGCTTTCTAATATACACTACTACATACACTTTATTTTAACTTCTTTCAACACTTAGCTAATTTTACATTAGATTTAAAATATTCATTTAAACAGAGTTTATGCTACATGGTTAATTTTGAGGTCTAATTTTACAACATATTTCATGCCTGCATTGTTCACGCACGTCTGTGCTGTTTAAGAAACGCATGTTGCAGCGTACTAACCACACGGTTTTACGTAAACGATACTACAATGAGGGAACAAGACATAACAAGGACGAGTGGAGACCTCTATACCCACTCGTTTTCTAATGTCTTCCCTATTTCTTGGCTTAGACGTTCTCATTGGGTTCCGGGTTTAACCTCTGCATTTCAGCTGTTTCCTCGTGTTATTCTCTTGGTTTCCACCTTATTAGTCTCAGGATTTTTCCGTAATTACAAGTCAATAGAGTTCTTATGGTCAGGGAAGTAGAGAATACCAAACATACGGCCAATAGTATGTTCCACCAGAAATTGGTCGATTATTTGAGTTCATTCGTGTTTCTTTCTAGTCTTGTTACTTGTTGAAACAAGGTCTCGAAGGGTTTGGGGTCCAAATTTCATAAAGATCTTCCATGCGTCATGGCTAGCTAGCAATGAATTTTCCTGCTTGGATATTACTCCATGTTTTACAATATCTTGGGCCACTGCGTGAACAACGAGGATTATGATGATATTCTTAAGCCTCATCTTATTTTTTGTTTCTACAATTAATTTATCATTAATTTAAACCCATTTTTTGCAAAATTTGTTTGTTCACTACTTTGTTATTATTATATTTTTTCAACAGCACTTTAATTTTTAACTTAGGTTATTTTTTTTATTATATAATCATTTTATGGTATTGGCCAAAGAAAACTGGTTTTGTAGGCGTAAAACAGAATAAGTATTTTAGGATTAGATAGGTTAGGGAAGTAAAGTTAGGACTTCCGAGCTTTATTCTGGTCGTGATATACCTCTATGACTGGTTGAGATATAACTTCAAAGCGTAGCTAGTAATCGCTATACAATTTAATTTTAAATTATATTTCTCGAGTAAGAAACACATGAATAAGCAAGCGTGCAGCACATAATTACACTGGTATCCTATTTTATGTGTAGGCCTAAAATAATTATAATCTGCACTAAGACAAAATATTTCATATATATGGGATTAATTTCTTGTTTTGGATAATATCCATCTTGGTTAAGACATGGGTCAATTTTTCATAGAAAATCCGAGGGGACCGCCAAAACCCAACAAATTAAAAGCTGCATGGGCTTTGACTTCCTCCCCAGGCTTCCCACAAAACTTGGTCCATCTATTTAGATTTGATTAAACAACTTATTACTGATTAGGGGATCATTTCCATAGTTCATTTGTAGAATCTAAGTTGAATTCCATGGAGGAGTATGAATTCGAAGTATAAACATCATCGATTCACATAGAGAATCGATGATATTGACTTCGAAAACACGACCCCCCCCCCTCTCCATGATATAAGTTCCGTAATTGATCTCAATAACTGGGTACACTATAGTTTATCCAACTGATTAATTCACATTTATAGGTGTATAGTTGATTTTCGTAAGGTAGCTACCTAGTAGGCAGAATGTGCCACACAGGACCTAAAAACACTATTTGTCACCATCGATCGACCACAAACTTCCCACCTTGGGCCTTTCTCCCTGATCGCCGACGTTTTGACATTACTCGTATTAGTATTTTTTTTTCATTAATATTTACTTGGTTAACTTTACTTGCACACTGTTAATTTTTATTATGGTGGATCACAAGTGGATTTTCACAAGGGATTTGAATTTTTTTTTTTACATTAATTAGGGATATTTCCATCTGTCAGGTTTTTTAACCGTTCTACCTGACTGTGTCGTTATTTTCTCCTCTGTTTCTTGCGGTTTTTTTTTTTTCGGTTTTTCTAGCGAAATAAGGTCAAACTTTTTGCATTGTTTTTTTCAAAAATTCTAGCCCTTTTAATTTCGTTTGTTTCCCGTGTGCGGCTGCTGAGGTCGGTCTTGATTTTCCTACTTCTTTAGCTACTATATGGTCTGATTCACCGTCAGACTCTTCAGAACTAGTTTCCGACGAATCCGGATTAGAAATTTTAGAGGTGGCACTTTTTGAGGTATCACCTGCCCTTCCTTCGTAAATTTCTACTCCTCTGGAAGTAGAAGGTTTATTCTCTATGTCCTCGCCTTGAGTTCTCAACTCGGGGGATTTGAAAGATTCTTGAGAGCTTTGGGAGGAATCAAGAGTTTTTTGCAGGGTTCCTCCACTGTTTGAATGCCATGTCCTCAGGGGGATGGGGCATTCTTTGCACTAGGGTCTCCCTCCATGAAGTCCACTGTTTAGGCTTGACCTTTGACACAGTTATATCATGATATTGTCTTTGCTGGTCATCCTTGGGAGTTTTTATTCTCGGGCAATGCACTTTGACTCGTTTTTATGGGAAAATTTATTAAATCCATAGCCTCTCGCAGATTTGTTTTATTTGAATCTTTGGGAGGAGTTTTCTTTACGGTAATACCGGGGGTTTCTACAGCTCTGTTTAATTCTTCCTGCAATGACAGGGGCCTTTCTATCGGTGTTGCAGGGGAAACCATATCGTCTGGAAATCTTTTGGGGGGATATGGGGTCGAAGTTCTACCGGGGAAAAATTGGGTTTTTGGAGATATTGTATAATCTAAATCTCCTGCGCTCACCAATGAATAACTTTTTGGATCTTTTGGTGTTTTTATTTCAGGAAAAAATCCTGGAATTAGGGATTTTTTCTTAGGAATAAAACTAGATTTTCCATAGCTAAAAATTCTTTAAATTTTTCCTCATCACTGTCATTCTCGAAATAGTCTTGCTTGAAATTAAAGGGTTTTAGCTCTGCCAATCTTGATTTAGGGGGCTCATCTTCCGAATCTGACGAATCGGTAGAGGAGGGATGTGATACCCATCTCTCTGGAAATTTGGCTCTTTTTATTCGGCTAACATGCGCCTTGTAAGTTCTTCCACTATCGGGGTTTTCCATTTTAAAAGTATATTCGTTATCGTACTTTTTGACTATTCTGTACGGTCCAGAATATTTGTTGGAAAGTTTTTTTTGCCTTCCGTTTTTGCTTCGTTCTTTAGGTAGACGCAGTCTCCTACTTTGAAATCTATGTTCCCTTTTACTTTGGGTTGGTTTCTTAGCTCTTGATTTCTTTTACATTTTTCAAACTCTTGCCTAACTATTTTATAAGTTTTCCTCATCCTATTTATGAATTCTTGTTTGTAATCCTCCGAGTTATTATAATACTGCCGAGATTCAATAATCTCATCATACGGGATTTTAAAATCACGACCAAAGATTAAATAAAATGGATTATCTTTAGTTGTTTCTGAATAAGCAGTGTTTATTACGTTAGTTAAATAAGGTAAGAATTGATCCCAGTCGTTCCTATTGTCTTTTGTATAAATACTTAATACGTTCGAGAATATTTTATGCCTATTTTCTATTTTACCATTAGCTTGTGGATGGTACGGAGCTGTCACCATTTTCTCTATATTAAGAAAACTCATTAAATCTTTTGTTACTTTTGAAACAAAATTGCTTCCGTTGTCACTCAAAATTTTATTTGGAACGCCATATTGTAAAAATAATTTTGCTAACGCCTTACTGGTGGCATAAGCACCTTGATTTTTTAATGCTTTTGTAAAAGTAAATCCTGAAAAGTGGTCTATAACCGAAAGAATACAAGTATGGCCTCTGCTAGAGACAGGCAAGCCTCCGCTCGTCCCGTATAAGTCAAATGAGATAATATCGAAGGGGTACTTGCTACTGGGACTCTTCCCATTGGAGGGTTTGGATAAGCTGGGGGGATTTTTCTTAAGTTACATGCTTCGCATGTACTTACGAATTCTTTAAGTTTTGTCATTGCGGACGGCACATAAAAATATTGTTTTTAATTTATGGAATGTTTTCATTACTCCTAAATATCCACCTATACCTGAATGAAAATATTCAAATGCAGGCACTATTAAGTTTTGTGGTAATACAGGTATTATTGAGGTTTGGTTTCTATTTGTCTCCGCAGTCACGATTCTACATAGTATTTCTTCATCAAGGTCACAGTGAAAATTACCTATCTCTTTTCTAAGAGTTTTGATTTTATCCGGTAACACACATCGTCATTCACAAAATAATTAATAAGCGCTAAACAAGTTTCGTCCTTTTTTTGCTTTCTTTTTATATTTTCTAAAGACAGGGGACAATAGTTAAACCTTATTTTCCTTTACTGTGCCTTTGACTTTGTTTTTCTTACTTTTATGTTTGCTCTTAGCATTGATAGCGTTGACTTCATTTTCCTCAGTTTCCGACGGAATATTTTCTGGGTATCTACTCAGAAATTCACAAGCTGCGTTTTGTTTACCTTTTAAATGTTCAAATTTGTAGTCTAGGTCTTGCATTTTCATAATCCATCTAGCTAGAATGCCCGTGGGGTTTTTAAATGTGCGCAGGTACTGCAAGCTTTTATGGTCTGATCGTAGTATAATTTTTCTACCAATTAAATAGGGTCTAAATTTGTCCAAGTGGTGGATTATAGATAATAATTCTAAGTTTGTGGCGGAATAACTACTTTCGCCCTTTGATAAGGTTAAATAATTTCTTAGACCACACTGCTTTTCCATTTAAAAAAAAATTAAACAAGAAAAACGGGTTTTAATTTTCTATGAAGCAGTGAAATACAAAACAATTAATTATACACAAATACTCCGAATATTTCGGCCCCACGTCCGGGAGCCTTTCTCAACGGAAAAAAAATATAAAATGAAACAAAAAAAAATTTTTTTTTTTAAAAAAAACTTAACTTACATCAAAATAAAACATACTAAACACATAAAGAGACAGAAAAAAACAAAAGAAAAAAAATATAAATAAATAAGAAACAAAACTCACATATTAAATAAACACTTCCATGCACTGAACGTCAATAATGATTCAACTCGCCTCCTCACAGTATATAAATTGAAATCTATCAAAAATGAAGAATATGTTTACACTTAGACCAAAACAATAAAAGGTCAACTAACCCCCCGGTTTGCCTTTTATCCCAATTTTATCACAAAAATTAAGAAGAGAATTAAAAAAAAAAACATAACATAAATACAGCATTTAAATCAGGACATAATATAAGCTCGTTGTTAAATAAAGGGAAAGACAAGGTACCGAGAAATTTGCAAAGGGAGTTTACAAAATTCCATGTTCTTGTGGTAAATTTTATGTGGGAAGAACGCAACAAACTTTAGAAAATAGGCTACAAACAACACAAGAATGCAATAGATTTCGCTCTAAAACAAAACAAAACACCAGAAACGTTTTGAGTCAGCTGTTGCAGAACATCTTTATAATATTCCTCATCACAGTATTTTATTTGATCAAACAAAAATAGTAGATACGTCTGTAGGACTTTTACAAAGCTTCAGGGAAATTATAGAAATAAAAAGGATAATATATGGGGGTACTAGTATCAATAAAGATGAAGGGGAATTTAGGATCAATTCAATTTATAATAGTTTAATTAAAATGCAGGCAAGATATTCAACCAGTACTGATTTTAATAATAGTTCTGAAACGAAAGATGACTTTGCGAACAAAAGGTCAGAATGGGTTAAATGATGGGAAAAGTAAACGAACTGCAGCTAAGCTTGCAACCAAACGAATCCGTTCAATTTATAATTCATAAGTTGGTTGATGAACTTGTGAAATTTAATTAGGGGTTATGGGCCGGGGGGGTTAGTTGACCTTTTATTGTTTTGGTCTAAGTATAAATATATTCTTCATTTTTGATAGATTTCAATTTATATACTGTGAGGAGGCGAGTTGAATCATTATTGACATTCAGTGCATGGAAGTCTTTATTTAATATGTCAGTTTTGTTTCTTATTTATTTATATTTTTTTTCTTTTGTTTTTTTTTTCTTTCTCTTTATGTGTTTAGTATGTTTTATTTTGATGTAAGTTAAGTTTTTTTAAAAGAAAATTTTTTTTTGTTTCATTTTATATTTTTTTTTTCCCGTTGAGAAAGGCTCCCGGACGTGGGGTCGAAATATTCGGAGTATTTGTGTATAATTAATTGTTTTGTATTTCACTGCTTTATAGAAAATTAAAACCCGTTTTTCTTGTTTAAATTTTTTTTTTCTTTGATAATACTCTACTCGAATAGCATGTAACTTTGTCTGTTTTTTTTTATTAGAAGGTCCTTGTAAAGGATCAGGGTTTCCTATGGGAATTATTTGCGAAAGAATAGCCCCAATGCCTTTTGAACTAGCATCGGTCGTAACCACAAATTTTCCGTTTTCGAAGTCAGGAAGTGCTAATATTGGTTCAGAAGTGAGTGCCTTTTTGAGAAGGTCTAGGGAAGTTTGAGCTTTCCTGGGACCAGGTAACATTTTTGGGAAGTTCCCTTTAGTTAATTCCGTGAAGGGTTTTGCAATTTGGGCGTAATTGCGCACGAACTTTCTAAAGTAGCCAGTAAGACCTAAAACTCCTCTTAATTCTTTCATAGTTCTAGGGGGTTTGAGGTTTTCAACACATTTTATTTTATCAGGGTCTGGGGATATCTCTCCTTGTGTTACTACTACTCCCAAAAATTTAATTTTAGGTTGAAATAAATTTACTTTTCTCAGGCCGAAATTTTAAATTGCCCTGTCTGAACTTCTCAAACACCTTAGCTAACGTTGCTAAGTGTTGTGTTCAGTGTTTTCTCCCACGCATATAACATCATCAACAAAATGAATGATATTCTTTAATCCTCTTAACAGGTGCAGTAGGGGTCTACATAGTGCGCTTGAACTTGTTTTCAATCCAAATGATACCCTTAAGTATTCATATGAACCACATTCAGATGCTGAAAATGCAGTTTTATGGGCATCCTTTTCGGCTATTTTCACTTGGTGGTAGCCTTGGGTAAGGCCCAAAGAAGTAAAAATTTTGTTGTTGCTTGAAATTAAGTCAAGAATTTCATCTACTCTTGGTAGAAGAAATTTATCGCTAACTACTTGTTTATTAAGGGCTCTATAGTCTACTACAAGTCTAAGATTACCATTCTTCTTTGGTACTAATATCATGGCGCACTATACGGACTTATACTTGGGCGTATAATTTCATTTTTTTCTAATTCCTGAATTTTATTTTTTAACCATTCTTTTTTGCTTATATGGCACACGATATGGCTGTTTTTGCTACGGGATTACCAGTCGTTAAAATTTAGTGTTCATAAAACGGTATTAGCCCGATGTCATCTTCAGATGCAGAGAATACATCCTTAAAATTCCATAATAAATTCGCATAATTTGTTCTTAAGTTCCTTGTCCGTAATATGATCCTTATTAAATTTGTTTAGAAATTGCGATTTAGTTAAGGGATATTTGTTATTTGAGGTTTTATTGCCGTTAACTAGGTTTTCTTTTAGAATTTTCCCATGTATTTAAAATCATCCTCTGATAAAACTTGAATTTTGAACTAAACACGTCCCCTTTTTTATTGTAATTGTATCATTTTCGTGGTTATTAGTTACCCAAATAAAACCTTCTCCTTTGTCATAAGATATAATCTGTTCCTCACATAGCAGATTTTCAGGAATTTCGTTTGATGGGTGTCGCAAACCATATTTCGGATTTGCTAACCACTGGCTCAATCATATGTGATATTTGAATTTTTTGCATCGTTTTTTTTTTGGGGGGGGGGGACTTTTGTTTTCCTTATCGCGAATCCGTAATATTTCTCTTTATTTTCATTGTTTATTAGATTCATACTGGCGCTATGCTGCGCCATTGCGGCATCTTGCGGCGTCACGTTGGGTTTTACTATGTTTTTCCATAATTCCGCTATTTTCTTAATTTCGTTTGACCTGTACTGTCGCATATCTCCTATTTTTATTTTTGCAGATTCAATACTTTTATTATTTAAATTTACTTCATTTCTGCAATGTCTCTCAGGGTAAATTGAACAAATTTTCCAATTATGCCATGTCTTTTTTGTGAGACATGAGGTTCAAAATACTGCGACATTATACCACCGGAAATTTTGTTTACTGTTACGTTGTCTTCGTAGCCTCTGTTGCAATTTCTTAAGGTAGAAATTTCTTCGCCTACCTTAGCTGGGTAGACAAGCTTTTCATTAGCCACGTCAAATAGTATTCTATTAGACCTTAGAAAATTTGCGCCTATAATAGCCTCATATGGAAAGTTATCGCATATTATAAAATCTGTCTGGAAGATCCTATTGTCCCTTTTTACGTTTAGGCAAATTGAACCTTTTGCATTTAATTTATGGCCTGTCACACTCGTTAAATTGGGATTATTAGGGTTCCTCTGTTGCCTAATATGCAGAGGCAACATGTTAAATACGCATGAGTTTATAATGTTGACTGTAGCTCCGCTATCAACTAAGGTTGTAAAGTAAATGTTTTTCTACACAAAAATCATTAAATATGGGCAACCTATTATTACTATCACTACAAGACGGCACTACCATCGTTTTGGACCTATTAAATATTCTGGGCACCTTCTGGGTCCAATTTTAATTTCTGAGGGGCCTGAAACGTTTCCCTGAGGATTTATTTCATGTGTCGGTGCCTGTAATAGATATGCAGACGTATGAATTTCTGTATGCATATCTAATTGGTTTACGTCTGTCTGCCTTCGCCATGTATTATTATGGTAACGTGGATGTCCTGTTTCAGTGCCGTTTGTTGGCGCTGACTGCCAATGCCGTTGGTTTGCAAAATTTTCATTTCTTGTCGGCAAATTTTCGTAATTTCTATATGGCATTCTTGCATTATATTGGCCTTGGCGAGTATTTGGGTTTTCAAATCGATAATTAATTTGTCTGTTGGGGGGAGGCTTATACAAATTTGGTTGGTACGTGCTGTAAGGTACTGATTGGCGCAATCCCCCTGGTTATAGCCTATTGCACGAACGGTGCTAAAAATTTGTTCTTCCGAACAAATGGTTGCCGTAATTTTGCGTATTACCGACAGCAATTCTTGGTATGCGATTGGGGACATAACGGCACTCTCTCGCGATATGGCCAACACGATTACAATTATAGCACCTTATTATTGTAGGGTTATTTTCGTAATTGGATTGTTTGATAGGCTGAAAACGTACTGTTTTCTGCCTAGTGGGTTCTTGCGTTTTATTTCTTTGTGACACTGGGGAGTTATCCCTTGAAAAGAAATTGGGGGATGCCTGATCGCCCTTGAAGTTTTATGTTCACATTTGAATCGCCTAGGCTATTTATTTTTGCTTTACTATGGTTTGCGACCATCGTATCGACTTCGATCAATCGCTCTACCTCCTGAACTGCGAGATCCAACGCCTGAATATTTTTGGATATTACCACTCTATATAGTTTTGGAGGTAGCCCTTGCAAAAAAGTATTTAGTATGACTTTTTCATACAGTTGCCCCGAACCACTTCCGTATTTTGCCTCTACAGAAATGCGTATGTTATCAAGATATTCTCTTATATTTTGTGAAAAGTCAAAGCTCACTATTCCGTGTTTTAATTTATTTATGGAACTGGTTTCTATAAACCTATCTTTAAATGCTTTTAACAAGTTATCAACCGTATTTGTTGACAAGTTGGCTTTATTGCCTATGTTATGTTCAATCTGTTTTAGAAAGGTTAAGGCCTGGCCTTTTAATCTTAGTAGGAGCATGTCTTTTAAGGCTCCTACGTCTGTTTTGTTAGTTGTACAAGCTGGGCCAATTGGATATTAAATTCGTCAATATCTGATTGACCATTGTACTCCGGAATAGACTTCACTATTTCTATGTTTTTCGCGACTAACTTCTGCACTATTAATAAATCATTGAATTCGTCCATTTTTTTTTAATCAATTCAAAATAAATTTATTATTATATTTTTTTTTTCACTTAACCTATTTTGGGGGAGGCTATTATCTCCTATGAGATATCTAAAGGGTTTCCCTGTCGTAGCTTAGTGGCAATAGGCCTAATTACTTTACTTATATGTCTGTATCTCTCTGATAATTAAATTTAAATTACAAAGTTTTATAGCCTTAATTAGTTCGCAAGTTTTTCTCCAATTTTGACTCGCGCCATTTGTAGCAATAAAAGTAAGAGGACTGGGCTTAATTGTGGTCATAAATATTGACCGCGTCAAATCTAATATCGTACCTTGAAGCTGTGAACTTACACCTTATAAGTTCTGCGATAGCGCCGCTTATAGCGCTAAAGATTGTGTCAAATAGGCTATCGCCGCCCTCAATGAATGGGAGAAAATGGAATATGTAGACATATAAATGTGGCCTCTTTTTTCTTGAGCTATCTTGAGATCAGATTCCTCTGGGAGCGTTACCTTGGAGACATGCGAACTAATTAGCTATCATTAGGCTAGATACGGACATATAAAATGAAATAAACACAGGTAAAAAGCAATGGGTTTATTGAGACTTACATATTTAGGTGAACAGCAGTGGGTCACTCCAAATGACAATCACGGTGACCAAGATACAACATGAAAGAATTGCAAAGATCGTACGCCAAAAACTCTGTCTCAATGATCCTGATTCTACTTTACGAATAATTCTGTTTGAGTGGTCCTGATTTTCAAATACGAATCCTTCCAAATCTGATTTACGAATCGTACCAAAAAGCACTTTTACCCCACTATCAAAACATAGTTTTTTGTCCTGCGCCGTGAGAACTGGCTCACGATTGGCTCCGGTGGGCCAAGGACGCGAGCCCTTCGTCCAATAATACGTCTTAACTATTTTTGATGATTTGGACGTTCACAAGGTTCTTATCGTTTTAAACTTCCTTAGAAATATTGTGCGCAGCACCTTTTTTATTGCCCGCTGTCTTAGCGAAATCCAAGGCTTGGATAGCGCCGTTCATTGACTTAAGCTAAAATGCAAATTCTCTTTTTGCTGATTAAGAATTTAGACTCTTGGAAGCGGTATTTGAACTCAATTAGGGGATGTTTAATTTCTGTCAGAATCATCTTTAGAAGGAAGGAATCTTTGTATTTTAAATATATCGCATTTTGCTCATGGTACAATACTCTTAAACATAATTTCTGGACCCTTCAACTAAGTTCAACAAAATGGCTGTATCAAAATGTTTATCGGAAGTGTTTGGGGATATAATGGACGTGGGGGTTATTTGCCCTCCGATCGCCTTTGACTATTAATAAGGGCACTAGCCCTCTCAATTTGCAATTGAATGAACCCTTTTTGAAGTTTCCGCGACAATGCTGGCAAAGACCTAATTTTTATAGCTTTCAACTACGTTGAACAAAAATGTCTATCCCAAAATTTTCATTGGATATTTTAGGAGAAATGGGTGGGCGTGAGAGGGGCGTTAGCTGCCCTCCAATCACTTTGGACTATTAAAAAGATTCGAAAACTGGAATGTTTTATTTTAGTTATGCTGACTATAGCGTGATTTGTTTAAATTATATTAAAAAATAAACATGTCCCTTACAGTTGCTTCATATGAGAAAACTTGGATTCTGGAAAACTTAGCGGAAGACACGTATATATATATATATATATATATATATATATATATATATATATATATATATATATATATATATATATATATATAATATATATATATATATATATATATATATATATATATATATATATATATATATATATATATATATGTATATATATGTATATATATATGTATATATATGTATATATATATGTATATATAGTTGGGTTGATCTAAGTTCACTTAGAGTGGCGCGCCACTCTAAGTGAACCTAGATCAACCCAACTTTTTGGATATCTCTCTCACTATGACTCTGTTTGTGTGTCGTGTCTGTGCGTGTCTCGTCTCTATGTGTGTGTGTCATCTCTGTGGGTGTGTTGTCTAAAAAAACCAGTCTGGTTGAAAACGTGGAGTTTTCGTACTGCTCACTTTTTGCAATGTGTAGGAAGCAGTGGGGAATCCCCGCTCATTTGGAAAGGTGCCAAGGAAAGGCATGCAAATAGCATGTAGTTTCAAAACGTGTTTAATCACGTTTCTTCAATGAAGTATCTGTACTGTATATTCAAGAGGTGAAATCAATAAAGAGATTGTTACGTACTTACTTACAAATACTTTCATAATTTCTTGAATGAAATTTCCGTATTGTGTATCTAAGAGTTGACTTCAAGAAAGAAATTGTTACTTACTGAGAATTTTTTCATAATTTCTTGAATTAAATTTCTACATCATGTAGCTAAGTGAAAATTGTTTTTCCGTGATAAAGAGAAAAAAAAAGTTACTTACTTGCGATTTTTTCATAATTTCTTGAATGAAGTATCTGTACTGTATATCCAAGAGGTGGAATCAATAAAGAGTTTGTTACTTACAAATATTTTCATAATTTCTTGAATGAAATTTCCGTACTGTGTATCCAAGAGTTGACTTCAAGAAAGAAATGGTTTACTTACTGAGAATTTTTTTCATAATTTCTTGAAATTAATTTCTACATCGTTTATCTAACTCGTGAAAACAATAAAGAGTTTGTTACTTACTTAGAATTTTGTCATAATTTCTTGAACGAAATGTCTTTTTTGTTTATCCAACAGGTGAATTCAAGAAAGAATTTGCTACTTAGACTGAGAATTTTTTCATAATTTCTTGAATTTAATTTCTACATCTTATATCTAACTCGTGAAAACAATAAAGAGTTTGTTACTTACTTAGAATTTTGTCATAATTTCTTGAATGAAATGTCTTTTTGTTTATTCAACAAGTGAATTCAAGAAAGAATTTGCTACTTAGTTAAAATTTTTTCATAATTTCTTGAATGAAATTCCCGTATTGTGTATCTAAGAGTTGACTTCAAGAAAGAAATTGTTACTTACTCAGAATTTTTTCATAATTTCTTGAATTAAATTTCTACATCATGTAGCTAAGTGAAAATTGTTTGTGATAAAGAGAAAAAAAAGTTACTTACTTGCGATTTTTTTCATAATTTCTTGAATGAAGTATCTGTACTGTATATCCAAGAGGTGGAATCAATAAAGAGTTTGTTACTTACTTACAAATATTTTCATAATTTCTTGAATGAAATTTCCGTACTGTGTATCCAAGAGTTGACTTCAAGAAAGAAATGGTTACTTACTGAGAATTTTTTCATAATTTCTTGAAATTAATTTTCTACATCGTTTATCTAACTCGTGAAAACAATAAAGAGTTTGTTACTTACTTAGAATTTCGTCATAATTTCTTGAACGAAATGTCTTTTTGTTTATCCAACAGGTGAATTCAAGAAAGAATTTGCTACTTAGACTGAGAATTTTTTCATAATTTCTTGAATTTATTTCTACATCGTATATCTAACTCGTGAAAACAATAAAGAGTTTGTTACTTATTTAGAATTTTGTCATAATTTCTTGAATGAAATGTCTTTTTGTTTATTCAACAAGTGAATTCAAGAAAGAATTTGCTACTTAGTTACAATTTTTTCATAATTTCTTGAATGAAATTCCCGTATTGTGTATCCAAGAGTTGACTTCAAGAAAGAAATTGTTACTTACGAGTTGACTTCAAGAAAGAAATAGTTACTTACTGAGAATTTTTTCATAATTTCTTGAAATTAATTTCTACATCGTTTATCTAACTCGTGAAAACAATAAAGAGTTTGTTACTTACTTAGAATTTTGTCATATTTTCTTGAACGAAATGTCTTTTTGTTTATCCAACAGGTGAATTCAAGAAAGAATTTGCTGCTTAGACTGAGAATTTTTTCATAATTTCTTGAATTTAATCTACATCGTATATCTAACTCGTGAAAAATAAAGAGTTTGTTACTTACTTAGAATTTTGTCATAATTTCTTGAATGAAAATCCAGGAGTTGACTTCAAGAAAGAAATTGTTACTTACTGAGAATTTTTTCATAATTTCTTGAATTAAATTTCTACACAAGAGTTGACTTCAAGAAGGAAATTGTTACTTGCTGAGAATTTTTTCATAATTTCTTGAATTAAATTTCTACATCGTGTATCTAAGTCATGAAAACAATAAAGAGTTTGTTACTTACTTGGAATTTTGTCATAGTTTCTTGAACGAAATGTCTTTTTTTATCCAGCAGGTGAATTCAAAAAAGAATTTGCTACTTACTAACAATTTTTTCATATCCACGAGGTGACTTCATGAAAGAGTTTGTTTTCTTGCTTAAAATTTTTTCATAATTTCTTAAATGAAATTTCTGCATTGTGTATCCATGAGGTAACTTCAAGAAAGAGTTTGTTACTTACTTAGAATTTTGTCATAATTTCTTGAACGAAAATGTCTTTTTGTTTATCCAGCTGGTGAATTCAAGAAAGAATTTGCTATTTACTTACAATTTTTTTCATAATTTCTTTAATGAAATTTCTGTATTGTGTATCCAAGAGGTGACCTCAAGAAAGAATTTGTTACTTACTTACAATTTTTTCATAGTTTCTTAAATGAAGTTTCTGCATTGTGTATCCAAGAGGTGACTTCAGGAAAGAGTTTGTTACTTGCTTACAATAGAACTATTCTAAAGAATAAAGACGGGTTAAGCTTAAAGATATTTATTGCTTAAACGTATTGACACATAGCTCAAAGAGACACACAAAGCCGAAAGAAACATACACAGCCCAAAGAGACACAAACAGCCCAAAGAGACAAACATAGACCAAAAAGACTCAGACACCCCAAAAAGACACACAGTCCAACGAGACACACACAGCCTAAAGAGACAGACACATCACAAAGAGACACCCACAGCCCAAAGAGACACATACAGCTCAAAGAGACGTACACGGCCCAAAGAGAAGCACACATCCAACAGAGAGACACAAAGCCCAAAACGACACAAACAGCCAAAAGAGGCACACACAGACCATAAAGATTCAAACTGCCCAAAGAGATATACAGCCTAAAGAGACACACACTGCCCAAAGAGACACACACAGGCTTAAAGAGACATAACACACAGTCCGAAGAGACACACAAAGCCCAAAGAGACACACACACAGCTCAAAGAGACAAAAAACGCCCATACAGACACATACATACCAAAAAGATTCAAACCCCTCCAAAGAGACACACATTGTCCCAAAGAGACACACATGGCCTCTAAGAGACACAAACAGCCAAAAGAAACACACACAGACCAAAAAGATTCAAAACTGCCCAAAGAGACATACAGCCTAAAGAGACACACACAGACCAAAATGACTCAAACAGCCCAAAGAGACACACATAGCCCAAAGAAACACAAAAACAGCCCAAAGAGACAGAAGCCCAAAGAGACAAACACAGCCCAAAAAAGTCTCAAACTGCTCAAAGAGACACAAACAGATCAAAAAGACTCAAACAGTCCAACAAGACACAGAGCCCAAAGAGACACACAAAGCCCAAAGAAACACACACAGACCAAAAAAAAAACGCCCATACAGACACATACAGACCAAAAGATTCAAACGTCCCAAAGAGACACACATAGCCCAAAGAGGCACACACGACCCCTAAGAGACACAAACAGCCAAAAGAAAGACACATAGACCAAAATGACTCAAACAGCCCAAAGAGATACACATAGCCCAAAGAAACACAAACAGCCCAAAGAGACAGAAGCCCAAAGAGACAAACACAGCCCAAAAAAGACTCAAACAGCCGAAAGAAAACACAAACAGATCAAAAAGACTCAAACAGCTCAAAGCGACACACAAACAGCCAAAGAGACAAAACACAGATCAAAAAAGACTCAAACAGCTCAAAGAGACACACAAACAGACCAAAAAGACTCAAACAGCTCAAAGAGACACACAGCCCAAAGAGACAAGAGACGCACACATCCAACAGAGAGACACAAAGCCCGAAGAGACACAAACAGCCAAAAGAGGCACACACAGACCATAAAGATTCAA
>CM051264.1:69419186-69421686 GCA_027921565.1 Artemia sinica
ATTTAAAGGTCTAGTGCCCTTTTAAATAGTCAAAAGTGATTTGAGGGCAACTAACCCCCTTCTCATGCCAACTTTTCCCCCAAACACATCCAATCAAGATTTCTCGATAACCATTTTGTTCAGCTTCGTTGATTTCCAGATAGAAATTATGTTTTTGAGGAGGAAACTCCCCACAGCCCTCAGGGCAAGGGTTGTAAGCTATGCCCTGGGGGCATGTAAGGTTTTTATACAAAGTGTTGTCGTAGAAACTTCAAAAAAGGGTCATTCGACTGGAAATTCAAAGGGCTAGTGCCCTCTTTAATAGTCGAAAGCGATTGGAGGGCAACTAACCCCCCTCTCATGCCCACCATTTCCCCAAACGCATCCAATCAAATTTTAATATATCCATTTTGTTCAACGTAGTTGAAAGTTCTGGAAATTAGGTCTTTGAGGATGACAATCCACCCACGGCCCTCAAAGCAAGGGTTGTAAGTTGTGCCCTTGGAGCATATAAGGTTTCTGTAGAACGTTTTGTCGTAGAAACTTCAAAAATGGCTCATTCAATTGGAAACTGAAATGGATATTTTCCTTTTTAATAGTCGAAAGTGATTGGAAGGTAACTAACACCCGTTCCATGCCCCCCATTTCCCCAAAACATCCAATCGAGCAAGGGTTATAAGTTATGCCCTGGGGTATACAACTTTTTATTGAAATCTTTGTCGTAGAAACTTGAAGAAGGGCTCATTTGATTGAAGAATTCAAAGGGCTAGTGCCCTTTTTAATAGTCTTGAAAGTGATTTGACGGCAACTTCCCCCCCTCTCTCACTCACCTTTTTCCCAAACACATCCAATCAAAATTTTTAGATAGCCATTTTATTCAACGTAGTTGAAATTTTTGGAAATTATGTCTTTAAGGACGACAACGCCTCCGCACCCAAAGCCCTCAGGGCAAGGGTCGTAAGTTATGCCCTGGGGGCATATAAGGATTTTTATAGAAAATGAGGTTGTAGAAACTTCAAAAAGGGCTCGTTCAATTCGAAATTGAAAGAGCCAGTGCCCTGTTAATAGTCAAAAATTATTGAAGGGCAACGAATCCCTCGATCAAGCTCACTATTTCCCAAAACACATCCAATAAAAATTTTGAGGTATCCATTTTGTTCAACGTAGTCGAAAGTTCTGGAAACTAGGTCTTTTAGGATGCTAACCCCATCAGAGCCCTCAGTGTAAGGGCTGTAAGTTATTCCCTGGGTATATAAGGTTTATATATAAAGTTGTTGTAGAAATTTCAAAAAGGGCTCATTTGATTGGAAATTGAAATTGCCCTTTTTAATAGTGGAAAGTGAATGGAAAATAATTAACCCCCTCTCACGCCCACCATCTCCCCAAACACATTCAATCAAACTTAATAGATAGTCAATTTTGCTCTACGTAGTTGAAAGATCCAGAAACTATGTATTTAAGGACGCAAACCCCCCAGAGCCCCAAGGGAAAATGTTGTAAGTTATGCCTGGGGGCATATAAAGTTTTATAGAAAGAGTTGTCGTAAAAACTTCAAAAGGGGCTCATTCAATTGGATATTGAGAGGGCCAGTGCCCAATTTAATAGTTGAAAGTGATTGGAGGGTAGCTAACCCCCCTCTCACGCCCACCATTCCCCCAAACACATGCCATCAAAATTTTCATAAAGCCATTTTGTCCAACGTTACAAAATGTTCTGGAAATTAGGTCTTTTAGGATGACACCCCCCCCCCCCTCCTCAGCCCTCAGAGCGAGGGTTGTAAGTTATGCCCTGGGGGCATATAAGGTTTTTATTGAAACTGTTGTCGTAGAAACTTCAAAAGGGCTTATTTGATTGGAAATTGAAAGCGCTAGTGCCTTTTTTAATAGTTGAGTGTGATTGGAGAGCGACTAACGCCCCTCTCACACCCACCATTCTCCCAGACACATCCAATCAAAATTTTGAGATAGCCATTTTGCTTAACGTAGTTGAAAGTTCTGGAAATTAGTCTTAGAGGATGACAATCACCCTCACAACCCTTAGGATAAGGGTTGTAATTTATGCCCTGGGGCAGATAAGGTATATATAATCGAAAGACCTTGTTCCCTTTTTAACAGTTGAAAGTTATTGGATGGCTTGACATTTTTATAGTAAAGATCGATGTGGGTATAATGTATTTTTGTTGTTGTTGTTGTTGTTGTTTAGACCAGGGCACTTCGTATCAAAGGACTTGTCGTAGGAGCTTCAAATTGGGCTCATTCGATTGAAAATAGAAAGGGCTTATGCCCTTTTCAATAGTGGAAAGTGATTGGTTAGAGACTAATCCCCCTCCCACGCCCAACCTCCCATTTGCCTTTATGTTTAAAAGTTAAATTTTGCCTTAAGACTAATCAAAATGCACTATGTTAATGCTAATTCCCAATAAGGCATCTCTGCAGTATCCCAATAACGACTGAAGGTATTATGTTCACACTTTCGGGGCTACTTCTGCTCTTAAATTTTAACCAAATCAAAATAGCGTAAG